>JAQZBX010000199.1:0-131902 GCA_029593785.1 Cabassous unicinctus
GGAAGCGAACCCGGGGCCTCTCATATGGTAAACGGGTGCTCTATCCATTGAGCCACACCCGCTTCCTGCCGTGAGGTTGCTGCATCAGCCCACCGCACCGCTCAGGCCGGCGTGCCCTCACAAGGAGGCCTCGGGACGCGAACCCGGGCCTCCCATATGGTAAACGGGGGCTCTATCCACTGAGCCACACCCACTTCCCAGGAAGTTTTTGCTTAATGGTTATATCATTTCTGTTTGAGGTGATGAAAAGTTTTGGAAATAGTGGGATGGTTGCAAAACTTTGTAAATGTAATGCTGAATTGCATGCTTAAAAGATGTTAAAATGGCAAATTTTATGTTATATGCTATTTTACCACATTAAAAAAGAAAAAAACAACAACACTATGTGAATCCTGTGTGCATTGTTAAAAATTGTGAAGGGGCTGAGATTTTGCCCCATTTGCAAGGTTAGCAGTTAGCCCCTCACAGTTCCATGGGTGTTGGCAGAAAACACTATACTCCTCGTTCAGAAACAAAGGGCCGTTTATTACTCACATCAAGAGCAGTAGCCAAAGTATTAGCATTTGTGCCAGTTTCTGAGCTGTAATTCCCCCAGGGTGATGCACAGAGAGCCTAGAGATGCCTGCTTTTCAGAGGGAGGACACCTGAGCGTCGGGAACCCACATCTTTTATAATGGGCGGTAAGCATGCCTGGCCTTTGCTTCTGAGAACACGTAGTCTTGATTATAGCAGAGATGAAGCAGACCCGCCCTTTGCTCCGGAGGAGACACCAGCTCTTACCTTCCAAGGCTGTTCACTATACAGACCTCCTTGGAAAGATCGTCCTAAGAAAGGCAGCAGGGCCTCTGCTCACGAGGTGTGCAGAAAAGCGAGAGGCCCATGGACAATTATCTTTCAACGTGTGAATTTGTATTTATATTGAGAGGTTCTGTAGCTTTATTCAGTTTCTTTTAATTCACTTATTTAATGAATTTTTCTTGTGATGCCATATATATAACTCAATAGTTCCCATTTTAACCACTTTCAAGTGTACAATTCAGTGGCCTTAATTGCATTCACAATGTTGTGCCTGCCATCACCACTCTACTGAAACTTTTTCATCATCCCAAACAGAAACTCTGTACCCATTAAGCAATAACCCACCCCGTCTACTCCAGCCCCTGGTAACCTGTAATCTGCTTTCTCTATTATTCCATCAGATTCCTAAAGGGATTTGTTGACTAAAAAGTTTAAATCTCTTTAAGTCTCAGGTACTTTCATAGCCGAGTGCACCAAAGGACAAAGACTAAGCGAGTACGATACCAAACAGAAGATACCATGAGGCATCTTTATAACTGAGGCAACTTGCTGCCTCTGAAATTAGGGCTTTTATTTGGTTGTTACTAAGACTGGAACTAAGTCCTGAGATGGTGCCCTAGGACCTATCCATAGAAGCAGAGACTCGAAAGCCCTGGCTTAGGTGAGGAATGCAAATGGGACAAGGGAAAAGAGTGACAGCTTTCTCTTAGAAAACAATATCGCTAATTGTTACAATGCTTATTGAAAGAATATACCATGCAAAAAAGATAAACAACCAAATTCACTTTTAAAATTTGGATGTGCTCTGTTGTAAATTTTTATGTATGTTACACACAATGGAAAACTCAAAGGTTACTTTATTTGCAAATTTCCATTTCATAATATTGAAATGTATGATTTTGATTTTCCCCATTTGCATTCTTCATTTTTTAGCATTCTTATAAGCAAAGTGTTATAAGTAGCATGGTGAGTTATTTTATGAACCTTTTATCTCAGTAACGGTGACCTCTGTCACTGGAACCACGGCTCAGTGTATTGTCAAACAGCAAAGATTAGGGCAGAGGGCATTCTGTGGAAGTAGTGACTACCCAAGAGCTGATAACCTTATGCCAAACCAGCCTTAGTACCCAGGAAGTGTCACACTCTGAAAGCGTCATTGTCATTGCGTAACAAAAATAAGGGACACAAACGGATGGCATAAATTAAAATGCTGCTAATCCAGGGTTTCTCAGCCTTGGCACTGTTGCCGTTTTGGGCCAGCTCATTCGTTGTGGTGGGGCACCGTCCTGTGCAACGTAGGATGTTCAGAGGCACCCCAGGCCTCCCTGGCAAGATGCCAGTAGCTCCCCCAGGTTGTGACACTCAAAAATGTCGCCCTTTATTCCACAAGTCCCCCAGGAAGCAAAATCACTCAGTTGAGAACCCTGTGCTAATCCCATCTTTAAAAGTAGAACCAATAGGTCTATCAATGGATGAGAAAGCAAACAGAGAGTGTAACATAATCCTGATAAACTTTAGGATTCGATGGTTTGAGGGATTCCAGTATTACCCCTCTGCCAGTGCTTAAAGAGCTGCACGTAACCTGTTACAAAAGAAAGAAGACTGGACTTGGGCTCTTATATGTATTTCTGCAACCCTTTGTAGTTTTGTAATTTGGGGCCAACTCATAATTTTTCTGAGTTTTTAAATCTGTATGTAAGAGACGATCCCTGATGCATCTACTTTGGAGAATTGCTGTGAGAGGAATATCAGATAGCTTATGTGAAAACACCTTGAAAAATCTAAAGAGCTCTCTAATTGTTAGGAGGAGAAAAAGTAAAATGATTTTGTTGTAAGAATTTCTTGAAAATTTTAGAAGTTTACTTGAAGTAACTACAGGAACCTAGGGGCATCACAAAGAGGGATTTGAGACTCACTTCTTTTGAAGATGCCCTTTAGCCCTGCCTAGCTCACTTTTCTGTATTCTTCTTGGCTGCCGTGTGGTGAGTAGCAGTAACAGAAGGCATGGTTGAGGGAGTAGTGGAAAGGCTTGGCTGACAGCAGCAAGGAGCAGCACTCAGTGTTCAAAAAGCAGAATTACTTTGTTCATGTTTCCTCAGTATCCAGGAAGTAGTTAGAAACTAACTGGAGATTTTTTAAAAGGAGAAAATGAAGTTAATATTGTAACTTTATTAAAAATCGATATTGCTGGTTAAAAATCATATTTGGCTTATCTTATGACATTGTATTTCTCTTACTCACTGAAATACTTTGTGAGTTTTATTTAACTTGACATTTGGTGAAAATGAATATTCTTTCTCTATTTGATGCTGGAGCCTTTTTAGTAATGTGGAAATGCAGCAAACTTTTCTGCTTTGTAAATATTTTGTGTTAGCCTTCCTTGCTTGAAATGGTATGAAAACATATGCTTGAACTTGGAAGAATAGAAAAGTTGGGTCACAGATTAGAATGGATCTGAAGTCGACGCAGTCCCATTTCCTGTCCGGTTTAGAAGTCCTTTCCTGGGAGCTCTGGCACGTGGTCCTTCCATCTCTGATCTTCTCCCCATCCTTAGTATGTTTTCCAGGCATTGCCCGTTTAAGCCTCACAACAACCTAATAATGTATATATTAACACCATTTTACAGATGAGAAAACGGAGGCATGGTTAAGTGACTGTGTCCAAGATTACCTGGATGGTAAGTAGCAGGGTTGGAAAGTGACCGCATTCTGTCTGACTCCAGAGCCCTTCCTTAAACACCATTTGGCTTCGCTCCAGTCAGTCAATCCCACTGCTAGGCAATTTCTTTAACAATTATTTTTTATAGTACACTGAAATCTACCTCCCCCTAACTGCACCGTAAAAAATAGACCTTGTTCTTTCATCTGAAGTGTGATATAACCCTTCACATATCTGACTGTGTATAATGAGTGGCTCCTTCCCCACTCTTTGGTTTTATCCTTTTCAGGCAGAATGTGTGTTTTCCTCTTAAGATTTAGCACAGTTGTCAGACCCATTACGTTTCTGGTTAACCTTTCTGGGTGTTAAGTACTTGACCAATTTCTGAGCTATTGCACAGAAACCAGTTCTGGAGCCAGTATTTGAAATAGTCTTACCATTGGGCACTGATTTTACCTAACATTGATTTAGACACTCTACAATTGTTAACTGTAATCTCTTTCTCTTCTTTTTTTTCCACTGTGACATCTCATTCTTTGCTTGCATTATGACTGCTATCAATAAAAATTAGAAAGTTTGTGAACTATCCTTAAAGGTAGTCTTAACCTTCTGTATTTGATGTGTGTACAAGACTTTATTTTAAACTAGGTCAGAGTTTCAGCTTGTGGATTTAAATCCATCATTTCAATGTTCAGATCTTTTTATAAGTTCCACATGCATTGGAGTTCAGATTCAGTAACTATGTCTTCATCTAGCTATATGATTACTGCATAATTATTCAAGTGCTTTGATAAGATAAAATCATAAATATTATTTTTATCCTTTCCCATTAATTATTAAGCACATGTCTCTTTCAAGGGAAATTTAATCTATATATTTGATTCATAGTCCCATAATTTTTCAAAAGGTAATTTTGTAAGAGCCATCTAACATCATTCATTTTTATAGTGTGTGTGAGTTTATTCCTAACATTAGAAGGTCATATTTTGTTAACAAAAAACACAAATGCCTATGTGTTAAACATGTATTGTCTCAGAGATAAACTTGGTTAACTAGTCTCCACCATCTACTATTTGAAAAGTGTATTTTAGTCTTAAAATAGACTGGGTAGATTTCCTTGATGTCAGACACCAGGGTAGAATGTCAGGTGCAGTAGGTCTCTGTGGTACCTTTGCTGGCCTGTACATTAAGAACAGTTGATAGAAAAGTAGGATGTCCAATAAGCAATTCACAAAAGGTAGAGAATAAGAATAGATTGTCTGGTAGACGAAAGCCTTGTGGATATTATGTATCAGGAACAATACTTAAGATGTAGCAAATAGGGCCAACATGCTGGGCTTCCGGCTTTGACCTGCTTCCTAGGGGTCTATGAAAAAGGGATGAATGGTGGCTCTGCCAGTAGGTGATAAAGAGTAAAAAATAAACACGCTCTCTGGTCAGGGTCTAAGCAGGAAGACAAAGACCATCCCGACTATTTTTAAAAAGGGGTATTTAATGTGGGATCATTCTTACATAGTTAATAACAGGGCGACCTGGAGCCCAGGAACAGCAGGACGTTACTACACCCGCAGGCTGGGGAGACAACGGGAGGAGGCAGGGTTGCCGGGTCACTGCGTGGAGGCTGCACCAAGTGGACCTGCTGATGGGTGGCGCCACGGAGAGAAGGAGTTGCTGCCCGAGACACCTGGCGACGCTGAGACAGATGGGGAGAGAATTTGAGTAGCAGAAGGTTGATAGATGTTGAAAGTTGGAGATGGATGATTGGGGTTTGTTTTACTGGACTCTGATTTGTAATTGTCTATAATAAAATAGAAATAAATAAACATAAAGAAAACGAAAGAGAGACAACAAACACAGGCGCACACAGGCACACACCCTGGCGCTCTTTGTCAGTGCCCTCCAATCTCCTCACCTGGAAGACAACTGACAGGAAGTCTGCCATACTGAGCCCAAAGGGTCAGCCCTGTATACTGAGCAAAGCAGAGGATGAGCAAAGAAAGGGTCTAAGGCCACGGGGCCAGGCCAGCACCCCTCACCCACATCAGGGTCGGCAGTGGCTCTCCTGCCACCCGCACAAAGCCCCAGAGACTTTCTGATCCCCTCAGAGGCACTCTCAGCTTAAACTATATTTTGTTGCCATAAAAGTGGGGTTGGGGACAATCGATGTAATTGCTTGATCCGGGCTCTGGCCTGGAACCCCACAGTGAGCCTTTTGGACACTGCAATGTCCACTTAACACACCAAGCTTTTTCCATATGTCCCATGCACTTTTACATGCGTTCTACCTCACAGACTGCAAGTACTCATACATTTCGGACAAGCTCCACCTAAGTGGGGACATTCAAGGCTTCAGTTTGAAATCCTTGCCTTTCATAGAAAGTGAGGAATTGGGCAAGAATGGTTTTAATTAAAACTGTGGGGTAAGGGGATGTGGCTCAAGTGATTGAGCTCCTGCCTACTACGTGGGAAGTCCAGGTTTGGTTCCCAGGGCCTCCTAAAGAAGATGAGCAAGACAGTGAGCTATGTGCAGCAAGATGACACAACAAAATGATGCAACAAGAGACACACAGAGGAAAACATAATGAGAGACACAACAAAGCAGGGAGTGGAGGTGGCTCAAGTAATTAGGCGCCTCCCTCCCACATGGGAGGTCCCAGGTTTGGTTCCCAGTGCCTCCTAAAAAAAGAACAGCACGCAGCAAATGCAGACAACAAGGGAATGGGGAGAAATGAATAAAATATATCTTAAAAACACCACCACCCCCACTTTGGCCTGTTATCTAATAATGGTCTTTGTCACATATTTGTTGTATTTAGTTTATAAAGAGAGACCATACATTAAAAAAATAGGAGTATACTAGCTATGTAATTGTTTGAATTAACATGTAAAATAGCACTATCATATTGGAATTCCAGCTCTATTGATTTTTATTAAGAAGTGGGTACTTGGCTCTCAAAAATCTTTTAACTCTAAGAGGGATGGGATTTTTTTTTTTTTTTTTTTAAGATTTATTTATTTATTTATTTATCCCCCCCTTGATGCTTGTGCTTGCTGTGTCCATTCGCTGTGTGTCTTCTCGGTGTCTGCTTATCTCCCCCTTGCTGTGAGGTCCCGCTGCATCAGCCCCTTGCGGGCCGGCCTGCCCTCACAAGGAGGCTCCGGGAAGTGAACCCGGGGCCTCCCGAGGGATGGGATTTAATATTAGAAGCAACACGTTTCTAACTAAGAAAACCATAAGGCCTTTTCCAGGGCCATCATGTATGATTGTGCAGGCGAGACCTTTCCTGAGTGTTCTGCCCTGTATTAGTCAGGGTTCTCTCGGGAAACAGAACCAACAGGAGGTATCTGTAAATAGTATGAGGTTTTATAAGAGTCCCTCACATGACCGTGGGGATGCACAAGTCCAGGTTCCGCAGGCAGGCTGCAAACCAGGGGCTCTGATGAAAGTCCAATGAAGGTCCTTGATGAGTTTCCGGGAGACATTGGCTCTCCAAAGATGAGCTGGGAAATTCTCTCTGAATGCTGGAATCACTTCCCCTTTTAAGGCATTCAACTGATTGGATAAAGCATCACTCTTTGCTCATGGCAGTCTCCCTGGTCGATATAGATGTAATCAGCCACCTATGCAGTAAACTCACTGATGACTAAAGCCCATAAATGTCCTTGTATTAGCCCAGTGCTTGCTTGACCACACAACTGGGCACAATTACCTGGCTGAGTTGGCACATTAGCTTAACCATCACACGCCAAAAAGGGCCACCTTTTTAAAATTCACACACAAAAACTCTCCTCTTGGCGAGCAAAAGCCCTGGCCTCCCAACCCTGATATTATCAGGGGAAAAATAGTACCAGATGTTTCTTAGTCTTCCTCTAAGAAGAAGTTGAATTTTACTCTCCATATCAGGATTCTAAAAGGTCTCTGTGAAGCACGTCTTGGCTCTGGGCACCAGCGTCAACCAGGCAAGTGCTATAGACTGCTTTGAGGTTTCCAGGACTGCCTATCTGCTTTTAGGCCAAGAATACTTCATTTATTTATTTATATTTTGTTGATAATTTTTAGTTAATGTTTGTTAATATATTGTATAATAGTAAAACATTTATATTAAGATCAAGATGGGGGTCACAGTGTTTTCCTGTTCTCAAATGATTACTAAGACTATGAAATATTCTCCATGTACAAATTAGTACTTGCATGTTTTACAGAAGCTATGGTATGCTAATAACTATAAAGTAAACTCACTTAAGCCCTTAATTTAAATAAAAAAAAACAAACCAATTTGACTTATTCATACAAGGGCAAAGCCATATACACACTAAGGAAGGTATTTTCAATGGAATCAAAGTGGATGGGTTTTAAAGAGTAGGTTGCAGTGTTAGGCAGTGGGTAAGTGAGCAGATGCTAATGTCAGACTTTGTCAAAGCCCAGATCCACCACTGCGCTACGTCACTGAGCAAGTCTAACGTTTTTGTTCCTTCTGTGCTGGGAAATGGTACCAACCTGTAGAGATCTTTTTTGCCAAGATGATGTGTAATGACTGTACATGCAAAGCACTCAGAATATTGTCTGATATATAGTCAAAACTAAAAACACTTTAAGGTTTGCTTTTAGAAAAAATATCACTTGTTTGCATGTACAAACTAGTTAATACTAGTTAATACTTTATTTTCCAGGCTTCTTTCCCCTTGTTGCCTCTTTCCTTATTAGCTCTTTCTCTCTGTTTCTCGTGCCCCAGTATTATTACTGAATTATTCTGAGATCAGAGTTTTGTAAGCTTACCAGCTGGACGTATGGACGTTTTGTGGGATGCCTTTTATTTCTTATTTGTCTATTCCTCATTTATCCCTTTTTCTTGTGTTCCTAAAAATATCCTACTTATTGATAATGTATATTCCCATTTTCTGAGGAAGATGGCATTGGAAAACAACATAGCAAAGTACAGTGGAATTGGGATCTGGCCACATATCCCTGAAGCCCCTCCCAGTTTTAAAAGTCTTTGAATCTCTGAAATTGAAAATCATGAATTTGAATAAGTGATGCCTTAGAAATCACTTAGGAACACAGTTTTCCCTCACCCCGTTTTTGGCTTTTTGGTGTTTGTGTGCGTGTGTGTTCACTCAGCCTGTGTGTATTCTCTACTTTCCCCATCTGGCATCCGCCTTAGCACCAGCCTCGCTAGCTGCTCTGTGTCAAGAGGACTTTAGCCTTTTCATTGTAAAAAGAGAAAGAGACGAAACACTATAGAAAAGATATTCCTTGCACCATTCCCTCCACCTCACTTTTGTTTTGCTGTTTCTGAGCAAGTTTCTTGCCATTTACCTTTGCATTTGCATTGCTTATTGATTGGCAATTTTAAAATTGTTTATTGTGCTCTTTTGTTTCACTGTTGAAGAGCTAAAACAAAAGCTACCAGGCCCTGTGAGGTACACATTTGCATGCGGTGAGCGTTGCCCAAGGAAAAAGTAATTGCTAATGCATATTTATGTGGCACAAATTTGCCATTTGTTTATGCATAAAATTATCAATAGTGCAGGGCGGCCCAGCCGTAGAAAATGGTGACCTTTTTAGCTTAATAAATAGAAATCAGCTGTTATTGTGAAGAGATCAGCCATTTATTCTGTGTTGAGGGACATTGCCGGGAAAATGCAGATTGGGGCTGGCAATATCATTAAATGGAAGGCCAGCGACCCTTTTGGTAGAGTCTATTATACTTTATCTAATAGGGGATAAATGACTCTGGTTGGCAAATGGAATAAAGAACAACAGTTCTTTCTGTTGTTTTGTTCATGGTTTCTTTCTTTTTTTTTTTTGGAATTTTATAACTATATGGATTTTAAGCCAGTAAAACTGAACAAGCTGATCTGTTGCAAGAATTCTCCAAATTCTACCTTTTTAAAAGTTGCTTTCCCTATTTATTATTCCCTGACAGTTAGATTTAGACCCAGTGAAACAAAACGTTAAGTCAGATGATCTTTTCCCGAGAAACGCAAGTCTTCCTTTAGTTTTTAGGTTTTTTTGTTTTTTTGGCCAGACTTTTATCTTTACATTGAAGGAGGCTTTGCATATTACATGGCTTCTCTGTATTTGATGTCTTAAAAATACTAACAGTGGAAAAAGTTATTCTCTGCATTTAAAAGTTACCAGTATGTTATTAACTGAGATATTTAAAAAATATTTTCCAAGTTACGCGTGCCCTGTAGTGTTAGGATATGGATCCCCTGGATTGAAGAATATAATGCAAATATAAAACCGCTTCAGTGTATTCCCATAAAAGACACCCCCTGCACCCCGGTTGGTTGTTTCGCTGCTGTGTGTGATAAATGAAGTACCTGCCGCTCCCCAGAGCTTGCCTGTGCCTGTGCTTTATTGAGAGTGGTGGGACCTAACGCCATGGCTATGTCCCTAGTATCTCTTTGGTATGTGAGTGAACATTTCTGCCTTTTAGAATTTTTTATCTATCTTTTTCAGTCAATGTAGAATTCACTATTAAATGGAAATTGTGTTTGTAATATCGGATATACTAAAAATGTATGTGATATAAGTAAGTGTGAAACAAGATAATGGAACAGCCCTGTGAACTCATCTCAGGACCCGGCTAACGTCTCTGAAGCTGCCCATTCCTTCTGGATGGTGGCTTTTAACACAGGCATACTTCGCCTCCCGTTTTAAAAGTGTCCACAGTAGAGCTCTTAGCCACCCATCTTCTGCCATGCTGGATTCTGGAGTGACACTGCATCCTGCTCCCGTCACCAGAGCGACCGAGTGACCTTTGTTCCTTTTTAAAGCAGAGAATGTGAATGGGATTCGGGCACTAGGGTACATTAGTCCATAAAATGAATGTATTTTTAAGTCATTTATAGGGTATTGATTTTAGATCCATTGGATTCACAGTCCCTGGGGGAAGGGGGGAAGGGGGGAAGGGGGAAATGGTTTAAGGGCCAGGATAGAATTCCAGAAGGAAGAGCAGCAATGATTAACCCCTTCTACCCCAACCCCCTACCCCTGTTATATAATATCTTCTAGGGGCTGAGAAGAGCACCCAGGGGGAAAGGCAGTTTACAAGGGGTCAGGAAACAAAATTCTGCTCGGTTATTACCATGTCTCTGAACGTGGTGGAACAGATAGCTCTGGGGTAATAAGAGTTGCCAAAATTATATTTTTATAAGGTTAGTTTTCAAGTTGATGGATACATTTTACTTTTACAGAACCCAGAACACATTTATTTAGAGTCTTAGCAATTTAAGATATTGTTTAGGTAGATTATAGGATATGAGGAAAACAAACTTTTTTTTTTTTTGAAGAAAATATTTTTTTCCTTAACTCTAAGAAAGGAAAGTTCATCATAGTTTCATGCCAGTTAAAACCTTTTTCAAGCAAGTTTTAAATGATATTAGGTAGAATGGTACTCATAGATATTTTAAAAATAGAATGTATCCTGTTTCATAAATATATAGAAAATTATTGATTTATGCCAGCCCCTTTTCTGATAAGAGGATGACTGGAAAATCATTTCACTTCTGTGTAATTAAGTTTTGGTACAGAGCACTCATAATAATTCTAGTTATCTACCACCTAAGAGGATTTTTCTTACAGGCTGCTTTGGTGGCTACATGTTTATTCTTGTATCTGCAAAAACTTAATTATAATATAGGTATGTATGACATTTTAAAAATTCCAATTATCTTTCCAATCTTCTGACATACTGATATGTTATGGTTGAAGCAAAATATGCCAACTGAAATCTGGTTATCTCAATACCATACCTGACATAAAGATTATGATATCAACAATCACTTTTAGAATTTCATGTTTTAATTCAAGGTTTTCAAGATCTCTGACAAAAATATAAAAATAAAGGCTCCCTCTTGTGGGTAAAAATACCACCTGTGAATTTCTGTGTTTCCCAAATATATATGACAAAATATCTGTTTCATTTTTAAATTAATTCAGCTACAGTGGATCTCTACATTTGGTCAGATATAGAATTTCATTTGATAAAAGTGATGTTAGAGTGTGGGGTAATTTTATTGGTAAACTTTTTAATGAAAATTAGCACATTTTATTATTTGGCAGACTATGTATATACAGACCTTTATTTTATTTCAGCAGCATAATTTCTTAAGTTCAAAGTTTTTAGTGGTAACATCTCATTTTGGAATATTCTCCAATGGAGTAATTAGCAGACTAGTGAAATAGTACAGATTTGTCTCTTTCAACATGGTAAAATTTGAATTTCTGTGCTTATTAACAAAAGTTCTGTTTTAAAATCCCTCTATACCAATCATGCCCTGGGAAGATTCAGTTAGTAATAAAACTACTCAAAAACCATCAGTTTTGCGATCGAGACCGCACTGTCAGGGCCATGATGAGGGTGAACACCGAAGCTATTGGTTCTGAGCTCAGAGTGAAGAGATGGGCCGGAGCGAAGCCGTGGCTGCCCCTGTGGAGAGGCGCCTGCTTGTGAAGTTTGGTTCTTGGGTATTTCAACTGCTTGCCAGGGGCTTTTTCCATTCAGCCTGGGGAGATTGGTAACAAAGCCAGAGTTTTATGGACTGCGGGGGTGGCCAGAGCAGCATTCCCGAGGTTGAGCTGTGCAGTGCAATCCCGGCCCTTCGGAGCAGGTGACGTGAATGGAGGTCTAGCTCAAGGGCTTCCACTGAGCGGCTCAAGAAAGGGACCTACGAGGACCCTGGAGGCCCGCTCATAAATCGTTCCAGAGAAGCGAGAATCTGCATTCATCCAGTCCATCCTAAAAGCAACTGCAGAATATTTACATGGTAATTAGATCAAAGGAACGACTTCTGAGGAGATTAAGTTTTTTCATTAATTCCGGTGCAATTAAATGCCTCTTTTTCTATAAAAATATAATCTGTTTTGAAAACCTTATGCTTATCTTGCTTCCAAGGGTAACCGTTGATATTGATGCATTTATTAGAAATGCACTGCTAATGGTCTAATTTAATTTTTTCCAGCATTCTTCTTGCCGATGACACGATTCCTGTTTGAATCTATTTACAAGATTCTGGGAACTGAGCAGAGAATTTTGGCACCGCACTGGGTAGAAAAAAGGTATGTTCATAAAACATATAATACACACCTCTGAAAAATCAATTACTACGTTTGCTACTTCACAAAAATGGAAGTTTATTTGCCTTCTATTACTTTAATTTTATAAGTAAACAAACAGAGAGCATATAAATATAAAACGCTGTTATATAATATTTTCTTTTCAGATGACAAATGGCTTTGTAATTATAATTTTGAGACTCATTATGAAGATAATAGCTCTAAACTGGCGAATGATAGTGACATTTTTTCTTTTTCTTAATGAGATACACTTTTCTTGAAGTTACAAAATGTTTTTTTTTTTTTCCACTGAAAAATGTCTTTTAAATCATTTGTTGCTACATTTTTGTTGGTGCTGCAAAAGAAATATTTGGGGTCACAACCAAATATTTCCATAGGCTGTTAAGTATCTCAGGGTATGTTACTGTTAACATGTACAAAAATGTACTTTTGCTGAGGTCACAGAGGTATTTTCCAATTTACTTGGCAGAAAATTTTAGTGGGTATCTACCTTTGTATACATTTATAAAAAATTTGTCTTGTCAACAAAGTTTTACTTTTGATGACATGAACTGAGAATTTGACTGTGGACCTAGAGTTGAACGTCCTTTTATAATCCTCTTGCTGACTAACCATCTCTTAGGTGACAGCAGAGAAGTTTGCAGGTAGGGGAGCCATTGTTCAGAAGACGCTAGTTCCTGTTAATGACTGAAAAGGAAAGAATGATCCTTCCCTTGGAACCCAAAAAGAAAAATGAAAAAGTAGTCTTGGATAGTGACCTAAACTTTATTTATTCAATAATCCACTCTTTCTTTAAATTATTCTAGTAACATACGTACAACCTGAAATTTCCCTTTTTGAGCCACATTCAAATATCTAATTCAGTGCTGTTAATTACATTCACAGTGTTGTGCTACCATCTTCACCATCCATGACCAAAACTTTCCATCGCCACAAATGATGTACAATTTAAACATTAACTCTTCTCTACCTACCCCAACCTGGCACCTGGTAACCTGTATTCTAGTGTCTGATACTATGGATTGGCTTATTCTAATTATTTTGTATCAGTGAGATCATATAATATTTGTCCTTTTGTGCCTGACTTATTTCACTCAATATGATGTCTTCAAACTTCATCCATGTTGTCACATATATCAGAACTCGGTTCCTCTGCTTAGCTGAATAATATTCCATCACATTTTGTTTATCCATTCATTGGTTGATGGACACTTAGGTTGCTTCCATAATTCTATACCTAACTTTCTGAGAAACTGCTAAATTGTCTTCCATGGTGACTGCACCATTTTATATTCCCACCAACAATGAACAAGTGTTCCTATTTCTCCACATCCCCTCCAACACTTTTCCACCCCCCTCCTTTTTTTTTAATAGAAAAATGGTATCTCATTGTAAGTTTGCATTTGTATTTCTCTAATGGCTAATGATGTTTTGCATCTCTTCATGTGCTTTATGGTCATTTGTATATGTATTTTTTGAGAAATGTTTATTCAAGTCTTTTACCCATTTTTAAAATTGAATTGCTTGTCTTTTGTTACTGAGCTGTAGGATGTCTTTATATATTCTGGATATGTGGTTTCCAAATATGTTCCCGCATTCTGTAGTTCATCTTTTTATTTTCATGATAAAGTCCTTTGTTGCACAAAAATTTAAAATTTTGATGCGTTCCCAGTTATCTATTTTTTCTTTTGTTGCTTGTGCTTCGGGTGTAAAGTCTGAGAAGCGATTGCTTAACCCAAGTCCTGGAGGATGCTTCCCTGTGTTTTTTTCTAGGAGTTTTAGTTCTGGTTCCGTTGGTCCATATGTCTGTGCTTAGGATAATATCAGACTCTTTTGATAACTGTGATTTTGTAATAAGTTTTAAGACCAGGAAGTCTGAGTCCCCTAACTTCTTTCTTCTTTTCAAGAAGGCTTTGGCAATTCATGGGCCCTTACCCTTCCATATAAACTTTCTGATTTATTTTCCATTTCTGCAAAGAGTACATTGAGTATGTAAATCACTTTGAGTAGAATTGACATCTTAACTATATTTAGTCTTCCAGTCTATGACCACAATGTCCTTCTATTGATTTAAGTGTTCTCTGATTTCTCTTAGCAACGTTTTATAGTTTTCTGTGTACAAGTTCTTTACGTCCTAGTATAGATTTATTCCTAAAAATTTTATTCTTCTAGTTGCTATTGTAAATGTATTTTTTCTTGATTTCCTATTTATATTGTTCATCAATAGTGTATAGAACACTACTGTTTTTTGGGTATTGATCTTTACCTCACCACTTTGCTGAATTTGTTTATTATCTCTAATAGTTTTATGGCGGGTTTTTCAGGATTTTTTGTACATGGGATCATGTCATCTGTAAATAGGGAAAGTTTTTTTATTTCTTCCTTTCCAATTTTGATGCCTTTTAATTCTTTCTCTTGCATAATTGCTCTGGGTAGGTCGTCCAGTACAATGTAGAATAACAGAGGTGACAGTGGACATCCTTGTCCCAGGGAAAGATTTCCATCTTTAACAAATGTGTATGATGTTAGTGGTGGGTTTTTCATATATGCTCTTTACCATGCTGAAGAAGTTTTCTTCTATTCCTAGATTTCTAAGTATAGAATCAATCTTTTTCTCAAGAATGGGTGCTGGATTTTTTCAAATGCCTTTTCTGCATCCATGGAAATGATTTTCTTTCATTATGCAGTGTATTTACATTAATTCATTTTCTTATGTTGAACCACCCTTGCATACTTGGGATAAATCCCACCTGATCATGGTGTGTAATTCTTTTAATGTTGTGTTGTATTTTGTTTGCTAGTATTTTATGGAGGATTTTTGCATCTGTATTTATAAGGCATATTGGTCTGTAATTTTATTTCCTTGTGGTATCTTTATCTGACTTTGGTATGAGGGTGTGTTGGTCTCATAGAAGGAGTTAGGGAATGTTCCCTCCTCTTCAGTTTCTTGGAAGTTTAGGAGCAGGATTGGTGTTAATTCTTCCTGGAATTCTTGGTAAAATTCCCCTGTAAAGCCATCTGGTTATGGGCTTTACTTCTTTGGGATAATTTTGATTACTTATTCAATTTTCTTTACTAGTTGTTAGTCTGTTGAGATCTTCTATTTCTTCTTGAGTCATTGTAAATAGTTTCTGTGTTTCTAGGAATTTGTCCATTTCATCTAGGTTCTCTAATGTGTTGGTGTACAGTTGTTCATAGTATCCTCTTATAAATAAAAATCTTTTTTACTTTTTTGGGCTTGGTAATAATTTCTCCCCTTTTATTTCTGATTTTAGTTATTGTATCCTCTCTTTTTCTCTTTGTCAGTCTAGCTAAAGGTTTGCCAATTTTATGGATATTTTCAAAGAACCAGATTTTGGTGTTCTTGATTCTCCCTAATTTTTTTTTTTTACTTTATTTCATTTATCTGCACTATAATCTTTGTTATTTCCTTCTGTCTGCTCACTTTGTTCTTCTTTTTCTAGATCTTCCAGTTGTGAGATTAGATTGCTGATTTGAGATCTTTATTTATTTTAATACGAGCATTTAGACCTATAAATTTTCTTCTCAGCATTGCCTTTGCTGCAGCTCATAAATTTTGGTATGTTGTATTTTCATCTTCATTTGCCTTAAGATATTTACTAATTTCCCTTTTGATTTCTTTGACCCATTGGTTGTTTAAGAGTACACTGTTTATTTTCCTTATAATTGTGAACTTCCCAAATTCTTCCCTTTTATTAATTTCTAGTTTTTTTCCCATTGTGATCAGAGAATATACATTTTATGATTTCAGTATTTTTGAATTTATTGAGACTTGTTTTGTTCCTAACATATGGTCCATCTTGGAGAATGATTCATGTACACTAGAGAAGATTGTGTGTTCTGCTACTGTTGGATGAAGTGATATATATATATATATATATCTGTTAAGTCAAGTTAATTTACAGTAATGTTCAAGTCTTCAAATTCCTTATTGAGCTTCTGTCTAGATGTTTTTCCATTATTGAAAGTTGTCTATTAATGTCTTCTGTTATTAATGTAGAACCATCTATTTCTTCCTTCAAATCTGTAATGTTTACTTCATTTACTTTGGGACTCTGCCAGTAGGTGCATATATATTTATAATTGCTATGTCTTCTTGTTGAATTGAGCGCTTTAACAGCGTATAGTGCCCTTCTTTGTTTCTCATAAGAGTTTGAACTTAAAGTCTATTTTATCTTGTATTACTATAGCTATCCCATCTATTTTTTGGTTACTATTTGCATGGTATAAATTTTTTTCTGCCCTTGCACTTTCAAGCTACTTTTGTCTTTGAATTTAAGGTGAGACTCTTATAAACAGCATATAGCTGGACTGTGCATTTTTATCCATTCTGCCAATCTCTGCCTTTTGACTAGAGAGTGTAATAATTCATTTACATTTAAAATAACTACCAATAATGCACGACTTTCTTATGCCATTTTGCTATTTTGTCTATAAGACATAGCATTTTTGACCCTCAATTCTTTCATTAATGCTAACTTTCATATTTATTTGATTTTTGGTACTGTACCATTTTTAGTCCCTTCCCATTTTTTTGGTATATATTTTTCATCTCTTTCCTTTATGGTTACCATTAGGCTAAAATTTAATGTCCTAAATCTATAATAATCACATTTGATTTTTTACCAACTAAATTTCAATAGCATACAATACACTGTTCTGTGCCTCTGTATCCCTCCACCTTTTTGCTCTACTTGTTACAAATTTTATATATATATATATATATATATAGTGTTCTAAACCACAGATTTATCATTATGTTTCATGCATTTGCATTCTAGAACCTGTAAGAAGTAAAAAGTGGAGTTATATATGAAAAAATACAATACAATAGTACTAGGATTTATACTTACCCATATGGTTACCTTTACTGGAGGTCTCTATTTCTTTAAGCTTCTTTGATCCACTGTCTAGTGCCCTTTCCTTTCAGCCTGAAGCACTCTCTTTAGCATTGCTTGTAGGACATGTCTTGTGATTATGAACTCTTTAGCTTTTGTTTCTCTGGAAATGTCTTAATTTCTCCCTCATTCTTGAAAGAAAGTCTTGCTGGATATAAAATCCTCATTGCCAATTGTTTTCTTTGTGGGGAATTTTATCAAAACTCCATGAAAAATCACAATTAGATATCAAACTTTTAGAAATTATTTGTAGGACTTATAGGGAGAGAGCAATTTTTTGGTCCTGAATGTAGGCTGACTTCAGTCTTTGAAACTTATAAGAGAAGTGTCGTGGATAGGAGCATGGACTTTGAAGCGAGACTGTTGGAGTTCAACTCCTGACTGTATCACTTATTACCTACCTATTGTTGGGTATGTTCTTAGCCATTATGCCTCATGTTCCTCATGTGTAAAAGGTAAATAACAAGAGAAAGCATTATGCTATGCAAATACTTACCACAGAGATACGGGTGTGACTACACTATTATCAAAATAGACTTTATAGCCCAAAGCATTACTAGACATAAAATCATTTTATAAGTAATGTTTTAAATTCAATAGGAAGATTGAATAATTTAGAATCTCAGTGCCTCTATTAACATAACCTCAAAATATATTAAGGGAAAATTGACAGTATCGTAATTAGGAATAAGCAAAGCCACAATAGTGGATATTAACTCACTTCTCTTAGAATTGATGTAATAAAATATACAGGAAAATCAGTAAGGATGTAAATTTTGAAGACAAGATTAAGAAATGACCTCATGGACATATATGGGCCTTTGCGTATAACTGCATAATTCACAATATTTTCAAGCACACATGTAACATGTACAAAAATTGACCCTATACTGAATCATAAATTAGGACTCAGCCATTTTCAAAGAATTGAAATTCCACAATGAAATTAAGCTGGAAATGACTAATAAAAATATAGCTAGACAAAATTACCATATTCCAAAATTAAAAAGAAATTTTATTGGAATTTAAAAACATTTTAGTCTACACAATAAAGAAAATCCTACAAATAGCTATTGTAGAATTCGTCAAAGACATAGTTACTCGTAAATTTATACTTTAAGTGAATCTATTAGAAAAGAAGAAATGGCTTAAATTAATAGGCCAACTATCCCGCTCAAGAAGTTATAAAGAGAACAAGAAAATAATTAAAAAAAACAGTAGAAGGAAGAAATTAAAGAACAATATTAATGAAGTGGGAGAAAATCATATAAGAGAAGACCATTAAAAACCAAAGGATGGTTCTTAGAAAAGATAAATAAATTTTACAAACTTCTAGTGACACTGAGCAAGAAAACAAATGACAAGGGCCAAATAACTAACATTAGCAATGCAAAGGGAACATAACAACGGATATGTAGATATTAAACAGCTAATAAGGAATATTATGAATAACTTCATGACAATAAATGTGAAAAATTGAATGAATGGAAAATTCCTAGAAAAATATAACTTAGCAAAACTTAACTCAAAAAGAAATAGAAAGCTTGACTAGTTCTGTCACCATTAAAAAAAATTAATTTAGTAATTGAAAATCTTTCCTCAGAGAAAATTCCAGAAACAGATGGCTTCACAGGTAAGTGCTTATGTGCATTTAAGAGAGAAATAAGACTAACCTTATACAAGTTGTTTCACAAAATTGAAGAGGCAACAATCCCTAACTCATTTTAACAAGCTCATGTAGTCTTGATAGTCAATCTGATAAGGACAGTATGATAAAAGAAATATATGGGCTAATTCCTGTCATGAATAGAAATGGTCCTATCCTCAACCATATTAGCAAACCAACAGCATCAATATTCAAAACAGATCACATATCATGACCACGTTCGTTTATTTCAGAAATGCAATGGTCATTAACATGTAAAAAATCAACTTATGTAATACAGATTAAAGAAAATAATCATATGATTATTTTATTACATGCAGAAGAAACGTGTAATAAAATTTAACATCTATTCCTGAATTTCAAAAAATTCTTAGATAACTAAAAACAAGAAGGAGCTTCCTTAATTTAAACCTCCTTAATTATAAACTACCTATAGCAAACATAAGTCTTAATAGTATAATATTAAAAACTTTCAAAGTGTGATCAAGAACAAGAAATGGGTATTTGCTATTACCATTGCTATTTAGTATTTTTCTGGAGACTCTAGCCAATGCAGTAAAGCAAGATAAAGAAATTATATTACATGGATTAAAAAAAGAACCACAAACTATCACTATTGGCAAATGATATAAGTTAGTAAGTTTGGCAAGGTTGACACATACAAAACAATATACAGAAATCAGTTGTATTTCTATATGTCGGAATCAATTTTTTTTCTATTACCTAGTAATAAGATATGTGTAGTATCTCTACAGGAAAAATTGTGAAACTTTGCTAAGACATATTTTAAGAATCCAAATAAAATGATGAGATATACCATGTTCATGGACTGAAAGATCCAATATTGTAAATATGTCCATTACTCACAAATTGATTTATAAGTAAAAGACAGTCACAATAAAGCTGCCAACTTGTTTGTTATTTTTTTCCTTTGTTTGGATAGTTTGTGTTTGTGTGTGTGTGTGTGTGTGTGTATGGACTGTGACAAGTTGATTCTAAAATGCAAAAGACAAAGAATAGTGAAAACATATTTTGAAAAAAGGACCCCATAGGAAGTCTTCCCTACAGATATAAAACTCTGTTAATTAAGAAAGTGTGGCAATGCTCCAGGGATAGACAGACAAATGGGACAGAATAGAGAGCTCAGAAACAATCTTATATATAAGATACTTTCTTTATAATAAGGGTGGTATTTCAAAGCAGTAGAGAAAGAACAGACTTTTTAATAAATGGTATTGAGAAAATTATCTATGGAAAAAAATTAAGTTAGACCCCTACCTCATACCATATACAAAAATCAATTTCAGGTGGTCAAAACTTAAGTGTGAGAGGTAAAACAATACTTCATGTATAAGAGAATCTAAGAGAATAACTTTATGACCCAGGATTAGAAAAAGCTTTTCTAAACTAGACAAAAAAAGCACACAGTCTACATTATTTTTTTCATCAGACAGCACTATAAAAAGAATGAAAATGCAGGACATTGATTGAATAAATTTGTAGTATATAACAGACAAAGTTTTTTTATAATCTGGAATAAGAGTTTTAAAAACTACTACAAATCAGTGAAAAAATTCACACAATTCAGTAGTAAAATACCCAAAAGAAGAAATCCAGATACCCAATAAATCTAGGAAAAAGTGCTTAACCTCAGTAGAAGTCAGGGAAATGCATGTTAAGCTCATGAGATCCCACTACTCATGCTTCAGATTAGGGAAAACTGAGAGGTTCAGCAGTTCAAAAAGTTGACAAGGATGTAGTTGGACAACTCTCAAACAGTACTTGTAGAGATGTAAATTGGAGCAACTGCTTTTGTATATAGTTCCTAGTAAAATTGGAATTTATAAACCCCACTGGATCATTAGTAATCCTTCATATATATTCCACAGAAATATGTGTGTATGTCTATCAGGAGACAGGTACAAGTCTGTTCATAGGCACAATATTTATATTTGCCCAAAACTGGAAAAAATTCAATTGCCATCAACAGCATGGGTAAATTATGGGATATTCCTACAGGGAAATATAAAGTGATGAAAATGGAAGAATCTCTGCTACCTAATATTGACTGGAAAAAGCAAGACACACAAGAATACTTAGAGGATGATTACAGGCAAAGCGAAAATATATTATTCAGATATGCATCATAGATGCTAACACTCTTTTAACATGCATGGAAATAACTACTATGAAATCTGGGGAATGCAGGTCTCAAGGGATGAGAAAGGAAGCTGGGCTAGGAAAGAAAATTTGGATTAGGAAACAGAGTGCCAGTTATATCCTATGTGGAGGTGATGTAGGTGTGTGCATTTGTTAGACTACACATATGCTGTACATATAACTCATAGTAAGTAAATATTTAAATAAAACAGTAGTTATCAAAGGTTTTTTTATGACTTCAGGCATGTGTTAGATCTTAGGAGATAAAAACATGGTTGCAAATTGTATAAATTAAACTATACATCTTTAAAATTTACATAAAATAACTTAAGAAGCTTGCAAAGAATTTCTCACATTGGATATGAGGAATAAAAGGACAAGAGGTCCAAGATGGCAGAGTAGAGAACAGCAGGTTTCACTCCTCCTCCAGAAACTGCGGGAAGACAGGCAGGCTAGTGGGGCACAAGGGAATCCATGGGGCTGTGGGGGTGATCAGAGAGGGTGGCAGGAGGGGGGTGCCCAGCTGGGCACCGAGGGTGAAGCAGACAGCAGGACAATCAGGCCAGCGTGGGAGTGCCCAGCCAGGCACAGGGAGAGAGGGGAGCTGCAGGTGATCAGAACAGCGTAGGGGTGCCAGACAGGCACCAGAGGAGCAGCCAGGAGCAGGGAGATCCGGCCAGTGAGGGAGCACCGAGCCAGGTGCCTGATTCTTGAGAGGAAAGTTCTTTTATCTTTTTTTCACTTTTCTCACCCTGGTACCTCCAGAGAGAGGGTGCTTGATTGGCAGTTAAGAGCAGCTGACAAGGAGAAGCCTAGCCAGGTGTTTGTGGCCTGAGAGGGAGATTCAGTTGAGTTTTTTAATTCTTCCTTTTCTCTTCTTCCTTTCCTCACCTGGGTACCTGTCAAGAGGTGGGCCACAAAGTGATTGATTGGCAGGTACTGGCAACCAACAGTGAGTAGCCTAACCTGTCCCTGGTGGCCTGAGAGAAAGTTAAACATGGGCAGTTCTAAAGAAGTGTCAAAGAAGATCCTTAACACAAAACCAAGCAAAAACAAAACCTTCTAAGCCAGTGATAGAAAGTGATCAACAGAATAAACCTGTCAAGATAAACTGATGCATAGACATTAGCAAAAGATTATAAGCCATACTCAAACAGGAAAATATGGCCTAGTCAAATAAACAAACTGAAAAGCAAGAGGAGATCCAAAATGTGGAACAACTAATCAGAGATGTCCAAACAAATATTCCAAATCAATTCAATGGGATGAGGGAAGAGATAAAGGATATTAAGATGACACTGGGTGAACATACAGAAGAAATTGTAAACATACATTAAAAAACAGACCTATAGCAATGAAAGACACAATGGAAGAAATTATAAATACACTAGAATCACAACAGATTTTATCAGGCCGAGGAATGAATCAGCGATGTCGAAGATAGGATATCAAATTGTATAGATAGTAGAACATGTAGACCAAAAAATTGAAAAAAATTCAGCAGGGACTCATGGAACTGAATGACAGTACAAAATGCACAAATATACACATTATAAGTGTATAATGTATAAGTGTCCTCCCAGAGGGAGGACAGAAGGGAAAAAGGCCAGAAGGAGTGTTTGAGGAAATAATGACTGAAAATTTCCCAACTTTTATGAAGGACATGGATGTACCTATTCAGGAAACGCAATGTATACCAAACAGAATAAATCATAGCACACTTGTTCTGAGACCCATACCAATCAGATTGTCAAACACCAAAGATAAAGAGACAATACTGAAAGCAGCAAGAGAAAATAGATCTATCATATATGAAGGGAGCTCAATAAGATTTAGTGGTAATTTCTTATCTGAAACCATGGAGGCAAGAAGGCAGTGGTATGACATAGTTAAGGTGTTGAAAAAAAACACCTAGCAGCCGAGAATTCTGTATCCAGCAAAATTATCCTTCAAAAATGAGAACGACATCAAAATGTTCACAGATAAACAGAAACTGAGATAATTGGTTAACAAGAGTCCATCCTTCAAGAAATACTAAAGGGAGTTCTGCAGGTTGAAAGGAAAGGACAGGAGAGAGAGGTTTGGTGTTGAATGTAGAAAGGAAGACTATTAGTAAGGGGAACTAAAAGGGTAAAAAGAGGAACAAAAATAAAATATGACATATATAAGCCTGAAGAAAAAATGGCTGAAGTAAGTACTGCCTTTAAAGTAATAGCATTGAATGTTAATGGAGTAAACTCCCCAATTAAGAGACACAGATTGGCAGATTGGCAGAATGGATTAAAAAAAAAAAAAAAAAAAAAAAAAAGAAGGACCCATGTATATGCTGTCTACAAGAGACTCACCTTAGACCCAAGACGCAAATAGGTTGTAAGTGAAAGGCTAGAAAATTATTTTCCATGCAACAGTAATCAAAAAAGGGCTTGAATAGTGATACAAATATTGGATAAAATGACTTTAAATGCAAAATTGTAGTAAGAGACATAGAAGGAAACTATATATTAATAAAAGGAGCAGTATACCAAAAAGAAAGAACAAGCATAAATATTTATGCACCAAACCAGTGTGCCCCAAAATACATGAGGCAAACACTGGCAAAACTAAGGGGAGAAATAGATGCCTCTACAATCATAGTGGGAGATTTCAAAACACCACTCTCAGCAACAGACATGACATCTTGACAAGGATCAATAAAGAAACAGAGATCTTGAATAATATGTGAGAGGAGCTAGACCTAATGGACATATACAAAACATTTTGCCCAAAATGGCAGAATATACATTCTTCTCGAGTGCTCATGAATCAATCTCCAGGATAGACTACTTATTAGGTCATAGAACAAGTCTCAACAATTTCAGAAAGATCGAAATGACACAAAATGCTATCTCTGACCACAACGTACTGAAGCTGAATATCATTAATGGGTAGACAACTGGAAATCTCATAAATATATGTGGAATTTAAAGAACACATTCCTAAACAATCAGTGGGTCAAGGAGGAAATTGCAAGAGAAATCAGTAAATATCTCGAAGTGAATGCAAATAAGAACACAGCGTATCAAAACTTACGGGATGCAGCGGAGACAGTGCTGAGAAGGAAATTTATAGCCCTAAATGACTACATTAAAAAAGAAGAAAGAGCTAAAATCAAAGACCTAACTGTGTATATGGAGGAACTAGAAAAATAACAAACTAATCCCAAAGCAGCCTGAAGGAAAAAAATAAAACAGATTAGAGCACAATTAAATGAAATTGACAATAAAAAACAATAGAGAGATTTAACAAAACCAAAAGCTAGCTTTTAGAAATTTAATAAAATTGACAAATGCTTACCTAGAATAACAAAGAAAAAAAGAGAGAAGATGCAAATAGATATCAGAAATGAGAGAGGAGACTTCACCACTGACTCAACAGAACTAAAGACTATTGTAAGAGGAAACTATGAAAAAATCGTATGCCAATAAGTTGGACAACTTAGATGAGATGGATACATTTCTAGAAACACACAAGCAGCTTACACTGATGAAAGAATAAATAGAAGACCTCAACAGGCCAATCACAAGTAATGAGAATGAATCAGTCATCAAAACCTCCCAACCAAGAAAATCCCAGGACCAGATGGCTTCACAGGTGAATTCTACCAGTCATTCCAAAAATAACTAACACCAATCCTGCTAAAACTCTTCCAAAAAATTGAATAGGGGGCAACATTACCTAACTCATTCCATGATACCAACATCATCCTAATTCCAAAGACACTACAAGAAAAGAAAATTACAGACCAATACCTCTAATGAACTTAGATGCAAAAATCCTCAACAAAATACTTGCAAATTGAATCCAACAACACATCAAATAAATTATACACCATGATCAAGTGGGCTTTATCCCAGGTATGCAAGGATGGTTCTACATAAGAAAATCAATTAACGTAATACACCTCATTAACAGATTGAAGGAAGAAAATGCATGATCATCTCTATCAACACAGAAGAGGTATTTGACAAAGTTTAGCATCATTTCTTGATAAAAACATTTCAAAAGGTAGGAATAGAAGGAAACTTCCTCAACATGATATATGGAAAACTTGCAGCAAACATCATACTTGATAGTGAAAGGCTGAAGTCTTTCTCTCTAAGATATGGAATAAGACAAGGATGCCCATTGTCACTACTCTTATTCAACATTGTTTTAGAAGTTCTTGCTAGAGAAAGGCAAGAGAAAGAGATAAAAGACATCCAAATTGGAAAGGAAGAGGTAAGACCTTCACTATTTATAGATGACATGACCCTGTATATAGAAAAACTAGAAACTATAACTAAAACTATAGAATACTACTAGTCCTGAAAAACTACAACAAAGCTACTAGAGGTGATAAATGAGTTCAGTAAGGTTGTAGGATATATCAGCACTCAAAAATCACTAGTGTTTATTTACACTAATAATGAGCCATCTGAGGAGGAAATCAAGAAAATAATCCCATTTACAACAGCAACTAAAAGAATCAAATATCTAGGAATAAACTTAACTAAAGATGTAAAGGACTTATGCACAGAAAACTATACAACATTGCTAAAAGAAATCAAAGACAATTTAAATAGATGAAAGGATATTCCGTATTCATGGTTTGGAAACCTAAACATCATTATGATGTCAATTTTACCTAAATTGATTTACAGATTCAACTCAATGCCAGTAAAAATTCCAACGTTTTTGATAGAATTCAAAAAGCCAATTATCAGGTTTATTTGGAAGGATAAAGGGCCCCCAATAGCCAAAAACATATTGAAAAAGAAAAACAAAGCTGGAGGACTCACGCTACCAGACTTTCAAGCATACTACAAAGCTACAGTGGTCAAAACTGCATGGTATTAGTACAAGGATAGACATATTGACCAATGGGACCAAATTGGGAGTTCAGAAATAGACACCCACATCTACGGCAAATTGATATTCAAAAAGGCTGCCAACTCCACTCAACTGGGATAGAATAGTCTCTTTAACAAATGATGCTGGGAGAACTGGATATCCATATCCAAAAGAATGAAAGAGAATCCCTTACTCATGCCCTATACAAAAATTAATTCAAGATGGTTAAAAGACCTAAAGATAAGAGCCAAGACCATAAAGCTCCTAGAAGAAAATGTAGTGACGCATTTGTGGGACCTTGTGGTAGGCAATAGTTTCATGAACTTTACACCCAAAGTGAGCAAAGAAAGGAAAAATAAGGATCTCCTCAAAATGAAAAAACTTTTGTGCTTCAAAGGAGTTTGTCAAGAAAGTAAAAATGTAGTCGATTCAATGGGAGAAAATGTTTAGGAACCACATATTCAATAAGGGTCTAATATCCAGCGTCTATAAAGAAGGCCTACAGCTCAATAATAAAAAGACAAACTTTAAACAGTCCATTTGAAAAATGGACAAGTGACTTGAACAGACCATTTTCCAAAGAGGAAATTTGGATGGCTGCAAAAGCACATGAAAAGACCTTCAACATCACTAACTATTAGGGAAATGCAAATCAAAACTGTAATGTGATATCATTTCAAACCTACTGGATTGGCTGCTATTAAAAAAATAGAAAACAACAAGTGCTGGAGAGGCTGTGGAGACATAGGAACACTCTTTCACTGCTGAATGGAATATAAAGTGGTGCAGCCAATCTGGAGGACAGTTTGCTAGTTCGTCAGGAAGCTAGTTCCATATGATCTGACAATCCCACTACTAGGTATATAGAAATTGAAAGCAGTGACACGAACAGATATATGCACACCAATGTTCATAGTGGTGTTATTCACAATTGCCAAAAGATGGAAGCAACCCAGGTGTCTATCTACAGACAAATGGATAAACAAAATGTAGATATACATACAATGGAATATTATTCAGCTGTAAGAAGGAATGAAGTTTTGACACATACGACAACATGGAGGAACCTCGAGGACCTTATGTTGAATGAAATAAGCCAGACACAAAAGGACAAATATTGCTTGATCTCACTGTTATGACCTAAGGATTGTGAGCAGATTTATGGAGGTAGACTCTGGAAGAAAGGTTGCTAGAAGATAGTAGGGGAGTAGAGATTGGTGAGCTGATACTTAATCTGTGCAGAAATTATAATTTGGTTGATTGTAATGGTTTGGGGATAGATGGAGGTGATGGGTGTGCAGCAGTGTGAGTGTAATTAATAGTGCTGAAATGTGAGTGTGAACATGTTTGAAAGGGGAAGTTTTGGCAGGTCCGTGAGGCTAAAAGGAAAGCTAGAGTATATAATGGGCAACTGTATGACTCAGTGAATTCTGGGGTGACCAAGGATAGTAGTTAAGAATACAAGTATAAGAATGTTCTTTCAGGATTTATAGCAAAGGTACATCACTAGTACTGGGTGTTGATAGTGTGGTTTTATATGGGGGAAAATGCCCCTAACGTGTACTTCTATGGTATATGAATGTGTTCATGTTGTTATAGGTATGGTTTCTCAATAGATAGAGGCCTACAGAACAAACAAAATATTGAACTTTCATCCTCTGGAAGCCCTGCTATTTTCTCAAATAAAATGGCAAAAATCTCTGGAATACATAAGCCATGTGTAAGAAAAGAAAACAGGCCTTTATGCCAAGTCCTTGATCTTAGTGCTTGTACGTATGAACCTTAATCCTGTAAAAATGAAACATTGCCTAATTCTAATTAATGCCTAAAAGTTCTTTCCTGAAAACCCCCTTGTTATTCACTTAAATGAGGCCCCTCTTTAAGCCAAACCCCGTAGATAAACTTACTATCTTTCCCCAATGTGGGACATGTCTCCCAGGGATTAGCCTGCCTGGCACTGAGAGCTTATTACCAAGCATTAATCAGTGATGCATTTGGAAAAAGACCTTTATCAAAGGGGGGAAACATTAAATAAAAAAAGAATTTTTATGGCTAAGAGATTTCAGTGTGAGTCAGGAGGTCATTCCAGAGGTTATGCTTATGCAGGTCTCAAGACAGATTTCACTAACTGCCACAGTAAACAAAGCCTCAAACAGTAGTGCTCCCTGAGGCTCTTTGGAAAGTTAGAGGCAAGGCACACAGCCTTATGAAATCATCACCCCTTCCGTGGCCCTATATGGAAATATAAGACAATTTTCCCAATATAACATAGGTATACTCATTTATAATTCCCCTGATCATGATTTTTTTACTTCTTTTATTTGAACATAAAATTTTCAATGTATCAATTAAGTATATTTCACAGATTCTTAAATCTTTGAGCTGTTTAAATGCTGGTTGGGACCTGAATCCCAGGAGAGAAACAAACAACTACTCTCCAGTTCTTTGGGCTTGCCTTGGACAACCCACAAAAGGATGATGATGCAGATAGGTCCTATCCCCCAAAATGGGGAGTGTTTGCAGCTGCAGACAGGATAATCCCTTCCATCTGCCCAGTGGTATCTGAGTCCCCTCTCAGTTGGGGCTGTTGGAACAGATGTTGTCCCGGGTCCCTCGGGATTGGGGAATGAACAATCATGGGGGTTGTGTGCGTGGCCAAGGACCAAAGTAGATTAGTTGTTATTGTGGATGCATTGATATAAAAATAGGAGTTGCCAGGGGTTCAGAAGGGAGGGGGGAAATGAATATTGGGGATGGTGATATTATTCTGTATAATACTGCAATGAAGGATGCACAATATTAGACATTAGTCAAGGCCTGTGGAAATGTACTACACAAAGTTTAAACCATAATGTAAACTATAGACTTTGGTGAGTGGCAGTGCTTCAATATTGGTTCATCAAATGTACCACACTAATGAAAGATGTCAATAATAGGGGTATGTATGTGTGTGGGTGTGGAGGTGGGGATGATATGGGAATTCCCTGTACATTCGGTGCACTTTTTTTGTAAATGTAAATCTAAAATGTCTCTAAAAGTAAAGTTAAAAAAATGGGAAAGAGGGAAAATAGGGCAGTGAAATAAGCATTTATTCTTTCCAATGTTCTTTGTTAAGAAATGTAATAAAGAATATTACGCTTTTTCATTAGTACTAAGAGAAGTAAAATGCTTTGTCAAATATAAAATTATGGATAAATTATGTATAAATATTTTGAAATATATCTTCATATTAAAAGATCCTACACATATCAACAATGCCCACAAGAAAGCTGAAATACCACGTTACACTATATTGACCAAGTGGCACACAAATATAAGAAACTTCACATAGGTATTTTAAATCCAAGATTTTGCAAAGGTAAATTTAGAATACTGGGTAGTTATGCCATTGGTAGCAGTAATTTTTGTTTTGTTTATCTCCTGTGTTAATATTCTTTTAAAATTCCACTGCATTTATAGTTATTTGCTTCAACCATTTAGTCAGTTAATAATTATGATCCTAAGTGGTTGTTACATTGCGCACCTTTTGGTCACATTTCTCTTTTACTTGTAAATAAGCAAGCTCTTTGCTTTAACTATTAATCAAATCCAATCACTTTTTTTCCCTGTGACCCTAATCTAGAAAATAAAACTCTTTATTGCTTGAAAAAGGAAAATAATCCCAATATACCTTAAATTGTCAAGTGAATTCTATATAATTAAAGATTACTCTGCAATATAAAAATTGTAAGGCATTTATCCCGACAGGGTTCACTGGCCTTTGAGAATGAGTCATTTTGGTGACAAGTCTATCATCTAAATTGTGTAATATTAATGAGAACTCTGAGCCTCGCACCCGTACATTTTAATGTGGGTGACAGTTAAAAAAAGAAATAAAAACAAAACACCAAAAACAAAATACTGAATATGATTGAACTTGATTTTAAAAAGGTCTGCCACCTGTGGATAGTAATGTGCATTACTCTGAATACATAATAATTAAGAAGACCAAAAGACCATGGCAAAATCCAATGCCCTTTGTAATCAAAACCCTGGTTATTATTGGGAAAAAAAAAAAAGAAAAGCAGTACTGAATTTCACAGTGATGCAAATTCAGGGCTCTTGATGCTCCATAATTTCATCTAGTAACATATGTTGAAATTGATTCCTGAAAGAATGGTCTTTGGATTTGAATCCCTTGTTTATGTATTAATTTTTTTTATTAACAATGTTGGAAGTTTACAGAACAATCATGCACAAAATATACAAAATACAGGATTCCCGTAGACTACCCCACCACCAACACATTGTATTTTGTGGAACATTTTTACAATTGATGATAGCATATTTTTATAGTTGTACTATTAATAGTTGTGCTATTAATTAAAGCCCATGGCTTAACTTCAGGTTTGTGTAGTGTAGTTCCATGAATTCTTTTTAAAATTTTTATTCTGTTGCCATATATGCAATCTAACATTTCCCCTTTCAGTCATGTTCAGATGTATTTCAGTGCTTGTAATTGTGTTCACAATCTTGTGCTACCATCACCACCACAATCTATTATCAAAAACATTTCCATCATTCCAAATAAGAACTCTTTATGTTTTTAGCTTTAACTTCCCATTCCCTATCCTCTCCCCAACCCCTGATAACCTATATTCTACATATGACTCTGTGAGTTGCTTATTCTAATAGTTTCAAATCAGTGAGATCATGCAATATTTGTCCTTTTGTGTCTGGCTTATTTCACTCAACACTATGTCTTCAAGGCTCATCCATATTGTCACATGTATCCTGATAAAATCCTTTTTATGGCTGAATAATTTTCTATTGTGTGTATATACCGTATTTTGTCTATTCATCAGTTGGTGGGCATTTGGGTTGCTTCCTTCCTTTGGCAATTATGAATATTGCCACTCTGAACATCCGTGTGCACATATCTGTTTGAATCCCTGCTTTCAAATCTTTTGGTATATACTGAGCAGTGGCATCGCAGATTATATTATGTTTCTACGCTTACCCTTCTGAGGAACTACCAAACTATCTTCCACAGTGTTTGCACCATTTTATGTTGCCACCAGCAATGAGTGAGTGTTCCTATTTCTCTGCCTCCTCTACAACACTTGTTGTTTTTCATTTTTTAAAATAGCAGCCCTTCTAATGAATGTGAAATATTACCTCATTGTGGTTCTGATTTACATTCCCTGATGGCTAATGATGTTGAGCATCTTTTCATGTGCTTTGTGGCCATTTGTATATCTTCTTTGGAGAAATGTCTAGTCAAGTCTTTTGCCTATTTTTAAATTGGGCTGTTTGTCTTTTTGTTGATAAGTTGAAGGATTTCTTTATATAATCTGGATAGTTAACCTTTATTGGTTATGTGGTTTCTAAATATTTTCTCCCATTCTGTGCGCTATTGTTTTACTTTCATGTTTTCCTTTGAGGTACAAAAGTTTTTAATTTTGATCTAGTCCTAGTTATCCATTTTTTTCTTTCGTTGCTTGTGCTTTGAATGTAAAGTCTAAGAATCCGTTGCTTAACATCAGATCCTGAAGATGCTTCTCTACATTTTCTTTTATTAGTTTGATAGTTCTAGCTCTTACATTTAGGTCTCTGTTCCATTTTGAGTTGATTTTTGTATATGGTGTGAGATAGGGGTTCTCTCTTTTTTTGCAAATGGAGATCCACTTTTCCCAGCTCCATTTGTTTGAAGAGACTATTTTTTCCCTAACTGAGTGGTCTTTGTTCCCTTGTCAAAAATCAGTTGGCCATAAATTGGAGGGTTGATTTTTGATCCCTCAGTTAGATTCCAGGGGTTTATACGTCTGTCCTTGTGCCAATACCATACTGTTTTGATTCCTGTGGCTTTGTAATAACTTTTAAGATTGGGAAATAGGAGTTCTCCAATCTCATTTTCTTTCAAGATAGCTTTAACTATTTGGGACCCCTTACTCTTCCATAAAATTTGATAATTGGCTTTTCCATTTCTGTAAAGAAAGTTGTTGCAATTTTTATTGGGATTTCACTAAATCCATAAGTTGCTTTGGGTAGGCTTGATATCTTAATGATGTTTATTCTTCCAATCCATGAACATGGAATTTCCTTCCATTTATTTAGATCTTCTATGATACTTTATAGTAATGTTTTGTAGTTGTCTGTGTACTAGTCCTTTACATCTTTGGTTAAATTTATTCCTAGATATTTGATTCTTTTAGCTGATATTATGAATGGAATTTTTTCTTGATTTCTTCTTCTGATTGTTCATTGGTTGAGTAGAGAAACACTACTAATTTTGGAGTGTTGAACTTGTAGCTCTGGAGTTTTGTTGTGGATTTTTCAGGATTCTTTGTACCTAAGATAATATCATCTGCGAATAGGGAAAGTTTTACCTTTTCCTTTCTGATTTGGATGCCTTTATTTCTCTTTCTTGTCTAATTGCTCTGGCAAGAGCTTCCAGTACAATGTTGATTAACCGTGGTGACAGTGAGCATTCTTGTATTGTTCATGATCTTAGAGAGAAAGCTTTCAATCTTTTACCATTAAGTAAGATGTTAGCTGTGGGCTCTTCATATATGCCCTTTATCACTCTTGAGTCTCTGTGCATAGTTTCTTTGTTTCTAAGAATTTTTTCATTTCATCTAGTTTAAATATGTTCTTGATGTACAGTTGTTCATACTATCCTCTTACAGTCCTTTTTATTTTGTCAGGATCACTAGTAATGTTCCCCTTTCCATTTCTGATTTTCAATATTTGTATGCTCTCTCTTTTACTTTGTTAGTCTAGCTATAGGTTTATCAATTTTATTGATCTTTTCAAAGAACCAACTTTGGTTTTATTGATTCTATATTGTTTTGTTGTTTTCTATTTCATTGATCCCCACTCTCACCTTTGCTATTTCTTTCTTCTGCTTGATTTGGGTTTAGTTTTCTTTCCTTTTTATATTTCTTTCAGATTTAATGTTAGGTCTCTGATTTGAAGTGTTTCTTCTTTTTAATGCAAGCTTTAGAGTTATAAATTTCCCTCTCAGCACTTTCTTTGCTGCAACCCATAAATTTTGGTATGTTGTATTTTCATTTTCATTTGCCTCAAGATATTTCCTAGTTTTCCTTCTGATTTCCTCCTTAACCCATTGGTTGGTTAAGAGTCTGTTGTTTAATTTACACATAGTCAATTTTGCATTTCTACCTGTTATAGATTTCTAGCTTCATTCCTTTGTGGTCAGGGAATATACATTGTATTATTTCTGTATTTCTGAATTTATTGAGATTTGTTTTGTGACCTAACATATGGTCTATCCTGGAGAATGATCCATGTGTATTTGAGAAGAATGTGTATTCTGTTTTAGTTGGTGTAGTGTTCTATATATGTTTGTTAGGTTTAGGTGGTTTAGAGTATCATTCAAATCTTATATTTCCTTATTGATCTTCTGACTAGATAGATGTTCTATCCATTATTGGGTGTGACGTATTAAAGTCTCCTACTGTTAATGTAGAACTATCAATTTCTGCTTCAAATCTGTCAGTATTTTCTTCAGATATTTTTGGGCTCTGCTGTTAGCTCCATATATGTTTATAATTGTTACATCATCTTCTTAAATTGTCCCCAACTATCAGTGTATAATGACTGTCTTTTTTCCCTTGTATCTCTTTTGACTTAGGCTCTGTTTAATCTAATATTAGTATATATACCCCAGCTCTCTTTTGGTTCCTACATGCATGGTAAATTCTTTTGCCAGCCTTTTACTTTAAACCTCTTTGTATATTTGAATTTAAAGTGAGTCTCTTGAAGACAGCATGTAGTTAGTTTCTGCTTTTTAATCCATTCTACCAGTCTCTGCCTTTTGACTGGAGAATTTAATCCATTTACATTTAAAGTCACTATTGACAATGCAGGACTTTCTTCTGTCATTTTGTTATTTGGCCTTTATATGTCTTATACCTTTTTTGTCTCTCTATTCTTCCATAATGCCTAGTTTTATATTTATTTGATTTTTTGTGTTGTTCCATATTGAGGGCATTCTCTTTTCTCTCTGGATATAATTTTCATGTATTTTCCTTTTGATTGCCATGGGGTTAAAATTTCAAATACTAAATATATAGTGTTTAGATCCTGTTTGATTCAATAACGTACACATATACTATTCCTATACCTGTCCATCCTCCAACCTTTTTTTTTTTTTTTACTTGTTACTTATATCTTTGTTCATTGTACATGGAATACCATAGACTTATCATTACTTTTCATTCATTTGCATTTTGGCACCTGTTGGAAATAAGAAGTGGAGTTACATACCAAACAATACACTGCAATACTACTGGTATTTAAAATTATCCAAATGGTTACCTTTTACTGCAGGTCTTTATTTCCTTATGCTTCTTTGATCCCCTTTCTAGTGTCCTTTCCTTTCAGTCTGAAGAATTGCCTTTAACATTGCTTGTAGAGCAGGTCTGGTGGTTATGAATTCCCTTAGTTTTTGTTTATGTAGGAATGTCTTAAATCTCCCACTCATTTTGGAAAGAAAGTCTTGCTTGATATAAAATTCTTGGTTGGCAGTTGTTTTCTTTCAGTACTTTAAGTATTTCAACTCACTGCCTTCTTGCCCCCAGGGATTCTGTTGAGAAATTGGCACTCAGTCTAACTGGGACTCTCTTGTATGTAACATTGCTTTTCTCTTCCAGCTTTTTGAACTCTCTCCTTGTCCTTTGCATTCAATAATGTGATCAATATGTGATGGGGTGTATTTTTCTTAATGTTTATCCTATTTGGCATGCTCCGGGGCTTCTTGGATGTGCATATTCACATCTTTTGCTAAGTTTGAGAAGTTCTCTGTCATTATTACTTTGAATGTTCCTTCTGCCTAGTTCTCTCTTTCTTCTCCTTCTGGGACTCCTGTAATTGTATATTGGTGTGCTTGACATTATACCAGAGATGTTTTAGGGTATTTTCTCTTTTTTAATATTTCTTTTTCCTTTCTGCTCCTCAGCCTGATTCATTTCAAGTGTCTCGTCTTTGAATTCACCGATTCTTTCTTCTGCCAGCTCCTGTCTGCTCTTGAAACCCTCCTGGGCATTTTGTATTGCAGTTATTGTGGTCTTCAACTCAGTAGTTCTGTTTGGTTCCTTTTTAAATTTTTTTTTACTAAGACTCTCATATTACTCATTCATTGTTATTGTGATATCCATTAGTTCTTTCTCTGTATTTCCCTTCATTTCCTTGAGCATTTTTGTGATCATTTTTTAAAAGGCTTTGTTCAGTATGTCCACATTCTTGTCTCTGTTGGTGTTTTCTGGTTCTCTATCCTCTTTTTTTTTTGATGGGTCATCATTTCCTGTTCCTTTGTTTTTCTTGTACTCTTGTTGCATACTGCACATTTTAATATTTTTAAATGTTAACTCTGGGATTTATTCTTTGAGATGTCTGTTTTTTTAATTTTGTAACCAGCTGATGATTAGATGGAGATTTTCTTGAGCTTCAGCCCTCCTATAAGAAGGTCTGACCAGGAAGAATGTACTGAGCAGGGTTTTCACTGTCTTTCTGGGCCTCTGTCTTATCCTGGGCTTTTGCTTGTTAGTTGTTTTGGAGTTCTGTTTACAGGAGTTTGTTTATCCCCTTTGTTCCCAGCAGAGATACTACCCTCTCCCAGGTGGTTGAAGTAGCAGTCCTTTGCCCTAGACTGTCCGCTTCAATAGTTTCTTACACTCCTTTCATTGTCTCAAATTGTTTTTTCCTGGGGAATAAATTTTGGGAGGAGGAACATGCCAGAAATGACTTTCCGAAGTCAGTCTTTCCCAGCCAAAAAAGAGCCAGGGTCCCATGAGGGGAGTGTAGACTGGCTCCAGCGTTCTCTGGGGAGGGAATCAGGAGAGGGCGCTAAGAGCATCTCCTGTGACTCTCTAAAGCTGTGCTTTCCTGGCCTGTGCAGCAAATGTAACCCCTCAATTTTCTATCCCCCACATGCCTGAGGAAGTGCAGTCACTTTCAGTCTTGGCTGCTGTGTCCCCTGTCCTAGGCAGGTTGAAACAATGGCTGCCATCAGAACCAGCCAACAGCAATCCAAATTCGCTAATCAAAAGCCATTATTAGTGATGTGCCATGCCCATGCCTGGCCTTGGGAAACAGGATTTTAAATCCCTTTTTGTTACAAGCTAGGGGCTGATCCCAACATGGCCTGTCAAAAGATTGGAGTATGGGCACTGGAAACCACCATGTGGAGAGAACAATTTATTGTTCTTTCCTGCAATTTACCAGCCTCTTTCTCCCGCTCTTCTCTGGATGCTGTAGAGGATTCTTCTGGCCTCCAGAGTTTCAAAGTAGTTGTTTCAGACAGTTTCTGCTTGTTTAATAGTTGTTTTGGTGGAAGGACTGAGTCCTGGAGCCCCCTCCTCTGCCATCTTCCTATATTCCTCTCTCTTGTTTCTTAATTAATATTTTATTATGCAGTCATGTCTTTTCTGAATGATTTACAATATATATTTTTCAATCTCTCTCAGAATCCCTTAGAAATCATTGTACATAATTTTATTGATGCATCTCTATCCATGAATGACTGCTTTTTTTAGGTATATGCTCAGCTTAATCTTATCAAAACAAATAAAAACATCATGAAAAGTACATTCAAGGAGTGTTTAATTCTGATGGCATTTTACCCCTTATATTTTTCTCAATTCAAACTTATTTGTTTAAATTCCTGATTGTACTTGATTGTCTTCATGATTTATATGCAAATATTTATTAGCCATCTGAATAGTTTAGCATAAAATCATTAAGCTTATTTTTTGGGTGTTCCAAGTTCATGTACATATAATTGACAGTGGGATTATATTAGCACAATTTGAATTTCAAAGTTTATTTCAAAATGTACATCAACTTAAGTAACATAATGCAGTAATGACAGAGATGCCCCATTCTACTGGCCTTGGAACCAGATATTGCTACTGGAGTAGCCCCAATACTGAGCCACTTTAAGTAGCACAAAATACTAACATGGTAGAAAATAATGATCTATGTAAGATTTCTTTGGCTATGGTGTTCAACTTCTTTATAAAGAATACTGAGTGTGAAAACATTCAAAAGTTATTGAAATATTAGAATTTTATTACTTTTTAAAAGGTAGATCATTAACTATAAGTCTTAATAATTTATTATCAACTTCTTGAACATTGTTCTCTTGTTCAGAAATTATTTGCATTGAGGAATTTTTTTTTCCCTTCTAAATAAAATAATGTATGAACTGCTGACCAAAAGTCCTTAAAATAAGATATGTGAATAAGCACTTGCATATTTTTGTGTCATTATATAGAATACCAAGCAACAAAGATGCAGTTCTAACCATCATAATTTAATTGAAGAAAAAACCCTTCCTTGAAAGTGTCTCCATAAATCTTTCTGCATAATTAGGTTGTCCAACTTCTCAATGGAAGAAATTTTGCACTGGTACACATTTGGTAAATGAAAATATATTTTGGATAAATTAGTGAAGTTGAACTGTTGACATATATTATTAAATGTAATAAATTTCCCAATTTTTAAAGTAATTTTAAACCATGTTTTTATTTTCTAAATGATGCCTGTATCTCTGGATTTTCTAGAGAATTTATTTTTTAAAAAAGGCTTATATTTTATAATGAACCATTGGTGTTTTATATGCTAATACGATATGATATATAATTTATGCATAATATCATACATAAATTGTTTGGGTTGTAATTAGGGAATTTCACTCCCCTTGTATCCTGGTAAATTTTTATGATACAAGTATCATTTGTAGGCATTTCCACCTATGTAAAACTATTGATTTTAGGACAGTATTCTAAGAATTTAAGAAAAAAGTTCAATCTCTATAACCATTACCAGTATAAATTCTAGAATGTTAAACTTTTAAAATCTTACAAAAGAAATTATAAAAGGATTAAAAAATAGTGTTGGTGCATATTTATCAAATTACATGTGTTGGAAGTTCTTTTTAAGTATTACATCCAAGACAGAGATCACCAAAAAAAAAAAAAAAAACTTTCATAGATTTGATTACATAGATGTAAAAACTTCCTTGCACCTTAAATGATAAGATTAGCAATAAACATGAGAATTATATTAGGTTGAAACTCCTAAAATTGCTATTTCTGTTAAATATTTTTAGACTGTCAACAATTTCATATATTCAACATATGTAATTAAAACATATGTAATTTAAACTGCTTACAAATTAATAACAAAGTAGATCATTTATATATTCAAATAATAAGAAAAGGAACATGAATAATGAATAAACATATATAATGTTTGATTTATAAAAGAAATCAATAATGCAAATTAAGCATGATATCCTAGTTCATTTAGCAAATTGGCAAGGATTAAAAATTCCACAAAATCCAGTGCTGGAGAGATTGCAGTGAGATGAGATCTCTCATTTACTGTACCTAATAGTGGAGAAGCATAAACTACCATACCACGTATTCATTTCATTCAGTACACATTAAAGTCTGTCAAATGTTGATGCTTATGCTCTTAGGAATTTACCTAAGGTAATAACTAATATAATATATGGAGATATATTTCTCCATAAGGATGTAGTTTTGTTTACAGTAGCAAAATTGAAAACAACATATATATTAAAACATGGGCTCTGTGTTAAACAAATTGTGGTGTTTGTGTGTGATGAAACTTTAATTCCATTTAAAAATGAAGTTGTAATGATATGGGAAACCAGAATCTGAGTCATTGTAAACATTCATTCAAGGTATCGTTGTTGTGTAAAGTGTGCACACAAACACACACACACTGAGAAATATGTATGATGCATAGAACAAAAATTCTGGAAGAATATATACAGAAATATAAAAGGCTATACCTAGACTATAGACTTCTGGCTGATTTTTTAAAAAATTCTTTATTCTTCGTATATGTATTGGCTAGTTTTCTTTAGTGAACATATTTCAATTTCATTTTAAGAAAAAATTTATATTTGTTTTAAAAACTTAAATATCAATATATAGTAATCCATAGACAGTTTTTCTAATGATGGCATTTTCTAGATATACAGTTATAGACATATCTCACATTCTTTGTTTTAGTTTTTTAATTGGGAATATAAGTTAGAGGATGAAAATATTTTGTTTTTCCGTTTTCAGGGTATTTAAATAAAATCTACATGGCTAGGAGAATGTGCTATAACACTGAACGACTTTATCCAGGTTTTGCTCAGAAACTCGCAGGTAGGATGCACTGCTTTAGAATGCAGCAGTTTTCAGAGCTGATCTGCTCTGACTATTGGGTGGTTCTTTATGTTGTGCCAACTTTAGCTTTCATTCAAGTCTGTCTGGTTGCAGTGCCACTGAGAACAATAATACAGCTCTAACATTTTTAGATTATTTTAAAACAAATCCTAGATACTGTATAATGGGCAATAGATATCATTCCTTATTAAGATATTCACCTTTTGAAAACCATCATATTAAATGCTCCTGCTACTCTCTCAAGTTTTCTATAGACAAAATTTTTAAAGTGAGGCAATTATTTCATTGCCATGAACATAATTAATGTCCATGAATTTACAAATGTAACTAAAATTCGATTTTAAAATTTCTCTTGCATTTTTCCTTTTCTTCTTACTTCCATAACCAAACACTTCAATAAAAAAGTGTTAGTGCAATAAACTGATCCAGAGGATGAAGCAATTTGTTAAAGCGATGTAAAAAGTATCGGAATGAAGTGACCTTGTAGGATTTAAAGAAACTGTTTTTTTAATAAACGGAAGAATTCTATTTCTTCCATTGCCCAACAGATCTTGGATGGATACTTAAATGAGTGAATTTTGATGCATGAACATTTAATATATGTTTAAACTTTACTTACCTGTACTACTATTTGAAAACGTAGAAAACTATTTTAATTTTAGGAATAGGGATAACCTTTTGGCAGCAAAATGAATTATATTTTAAAAGAATTTTTATACCTTAAGAAAAATAATTTTAGAAAGGAATAACATTAATAGAACTCAACATGCTGGTAATATCTATATAATGCCACTGGAATAGAGAAGAGGTAGGATAAACTGAAAAAAAACAGAAAGGTCAAAATAGTTTTAACCTTTTATAAACCATTTTATTTATTCTCTTTATGTATCCCTTCATTTCTCTCTTTTAAGTGTATTATTATTTTAAAGCAAGAAACACTAAAAAAATCATACCAAAATTACATTCAACTCAGACCTCAATACTATCTTTGAGGAAGAAATAATCCAACTATTATTTCTGGTGTAAAAAGTTATTTGAATAACACCATTTGCTTGGAAGCTGTTTTCAGACATAATAACTCTTAGAATAATGATCTAAAATAGTTTCAAGAATATTAAAGCCATATAAATATTTAGAAAGTTCAAGTGTGCAGGAATCCAGCCAGAGGTGAAATTTGATTTAAAATTTCTTCAAGGGAAGCTCTACTTTGCAACACTACTGAGAAGGTAAAATTGTTACATATATAAAACTATTGCTGAGCAAGCTTGTTGTAATTAAGTATATACCAGGTACTTGCACAGCATTCTTTAACATCGTTAACCAGGGTTTGTGTCTATTTTCTTAATTTTAACCATGTACTTCAATATGCCTTCAACAAAATTATTCAAAATGGTTTCAAAACGGGGTTCAGTACGTACCTCATTGGTTCATCTTCTTCTTAGTAATTTCTTTGTAAAACATTTTGGAGGCAGTATATGATGCGGACCCTGCCCATTGGTGGCAACTCCATTTTCTCTAGACCTGTCTAGAGAAACAGCTGTCTCCTCCATGATGTTGTCAGAAGTTGTATAGAGAGTCAGATGGAAAGAAGCTGGCTGGAAGCAGGCATCTTTGTGTAGCTGAGTTAGACCTTTCCATTGCCAAGCACAATGCTGGTCATTGCAGAAGACACCTCCTTAGGTGAAATGAAATACTTGGCCTCAAAATATAAGAAAGTCCGAGGGAGGGGTGTAGGTGGGTAGGGTGGAAGAAGCACCTAAATCTCTCCAGTGGAAGGCATACTGCCAGTGTTCATGTTTCACTTCTTAGTACTTTGCGTCCACACACTGCCTTATTAGGCATCCCAGGTGTTTTTAAAGTAGGGCTAGCCTGTAGCTAGTTTAATTCTAGGTGTCTAGTTTCATGCTTGTCCTTTTAGAGTACCTGTACTCCGCTTCTTTCAGGGACAATGGTTACTGCCGCACAACATCTAGGAGAAACTCAAGGGCAGCAAATGATGTTTTGGGAAGATGGTTTGAGGCATATGCAGTTCTTCAGAGATGCTTTGAAATCCACCTCTGAATTCAGCCAGAGCTACAAAGGGGAGTGTCCCTGAAATGTCTTCTACTGGCCCAATAAAGTGGCTTTGATGACCTGTGCTTTAGCGTGGTGTCATTGGTCTTGATTGAGGGCTGCTGTAAGAAAGAACCCTTTAAAATGCATTGTCCTACCAAGAATTTTTGTTGCAGAAATGTTTCATTGCACTTTATGAGGCTGCTTGGGAGAGATTTCGGACTCTTCTTACTGGTAAAAATAGTTGTGCTTCCCCTGAGCACGTGGCCTCTTTTTATTGAATGGCACCTGTGAATGGTGTAACTGACCAGAACCCCCTTTGCCACTCACTACTCCAAAAGCTTAGGGCCAAACTCGAAGTCTCCATTGTGAAAAATACAGACCTCTGTGGAATACTTTTTACGATCATTATTCCCCTCTCCTTTACTTTTTATAAGTTTTCACTATCTCAAGTACTTTTATGTTCTTTTTTTTTAATTAATTAATTAATTTATTTTTTATTTATTTATCCCCCCCTTGCTGCTTGTGCTGCTGTGTCCATTCGCTGGGTGTCTTCTCTGTGTCTGCTTATCTCCCCCTTGCTGTGAGGTCTTGCCGCATCAGCCCACGGCGCCTCGCGAGCCGGCCTGCCCTCACAAGGAGGTGCCTGGAAGCGAACCTGGGGCCTCTCATATGGTAAACGGGGGCTCTATCCACTGAGCCACACCCGCTTCCCTGTTCTTTTCTATAGACCTCACATATCAGAGAAAGAAGAGGTTTTGGAGTCAGGGGTGGAGGCTGTGGAGTGGAGGTAGGACTACAAAAAGGCATCTTTAAGACAATGGTATTCCAGTTGGGCTTTGGATGGTAGAAATGAGCGGAGAATTCAGAAAGAGGAAACAGCGAGAGCAAAGCTTCAGAGGCTCAAAAACTGCGGTTCAATTTGGCTCAGAAATATTAAGAAAGTAATGACATACAAGTCTACAAATGTGAGGTCCTTAAATTCAGGCAAAGGAGCTTATGCTTAATATTTTCTAATTTGTTAAATATTAAGATGCCATTGATTTTGTTCATCCATAAGGAAGTGTTAATACTGAGCATTAGACAAACTAAAGTGGACCATCCAAACCTGTGAAAAAGTTCACTTCTGTTCATATTCTGTCACAGGGATTTCTCTCGTGTAGGTTGAAAGGGAAGGTATTGGAATTCAGGAAACCAAAAGAAAGTATAATCTAAACTCCACAATAGAGACTATGTAAATGCTTTTAATGAGAGTGGGTGTTGGTAGCAACGGTAAATTCGAGTAATACAAAGTAGATTGAATGGATACGTAACTACAGAGTCTTTAATGGCTTATATGCAAAACTGTTCAGGATGAGTCCATCAGCTGACTTTTCTGCTAAAAATTTTAGTCACATTGACTTAAACACTACAAAGAATGAATAGTAAAAGTATAAAGAGTTAAAAGTTTTCTCTTGTTTTATATATACTCTAGTTGGTATTTTTCTCTAAAATGTAGACCTTCCCATTCTTGGAAAAGTTTTGGTAATAGATGGGGGTGATGGTAACACAGCATTGTTAGCATAACGGACAGCATGAATTAGATATTTGAATGTGGTTAAAAGGGGGAATTTTAGGTTGTATTTATGCTCCTAGAATAAAAATATAAAAATTAAAGAAAACATAGGACTGTACAACACAGTGACCTTTAACATAAACTATGAACTCGAGATAAAATTATAATAATATTCTTTCATAAATTGTAACAATTGTACCACACTAATGCAAAGTGTTAATAACCAGGGGAGGGGGTATATAGGAGCTCTAGTTTCTGCACGATTTTTCTGTAAACTCACAAAGTCTCTAATAAAAAAAATCTTAACAAGGACGATTGCTAGCATACATCAAACACTTATACTGCTTTATAAGTACTTTGTACATATCAACACATGCCGCTCTCCAAACAACCCAGTAAGAGTAAGTTCTATTTTAATCTTCCTTTACAGTTAGGGAAACCAAGCCACAGGAAAACAAAATACATGCCCATGCTTTCACAACCAGAAAGTGAATCTAGTCAACCTCGTTCCAGAGTTCACACTCTTAATACTACATTGCTTCACGACAAGGGAAATTATTACCGAAATTTCATTTCTCTCTAAAGACTAAAAATTTGGATTTCTTATTAAGTGCTAGATCTATTGTTAATCAGTTAGGATGCCAGCACTTTAAATTTAGAAAGGAGTTAAAAGGCAATCTGATCCTGCTTCCTGTTCACTACAGAAAACTTCTTAATAACATTTTGAAAGATGATTTCCTTCCTCCTCATAAAACACTTTAAATAATGAAAACATTTACTAGTGAAGTCCATTCCACTTTGGGACAGCTCTGTGAGAAAAATTACACCACACCAAATCATCTCCCCTCCTCTCTACTCTAATTTTTATACCCATTAGACATCGATTAAAGTGTATTGGTTAGTATTGGGTATTTGTAATAATTATAGCTAAAATTTATTGAGTACTTGCTATGTTCTGGGCACTTTTCTAAAGACTTTACATGGGTTAACTCTTTTTAAACCCTCATAATTATCTTCCGATAAGAATATTGAGTCACAGGGAGGTCAAGTGGTTTACCCAAGGTCACATGGTCAAATCACACGGATTTTTCCCTGCACACGCCTGTCTCTTGCTTCCCCTGGCATTTACCATGCTTCTCCTCCTGATCACCCTCGTCTCTTACTCTTGAATTCATGAAAATAGTCTTCATTGTGGCCCTTCCAGAATTGGCCACCTTTCTATTGATGGAGCTTATTCTCTATTACTTCCCATCCACCCCACCCACCACCGTCCCTCTACCCCTGTAACCCCTTTGTGTCAATGAGGCACATCTTTTTAACTTATATTTTCCATAAGTGTTTATTTTTCCTATTTATTTGTCTTTGCACTTGTAATTCTATTGGAAATTATTTTCTTTTAATCTTGTTACTGCTTTATAATCTCCTGTCCATTTTTTAAAGCCAAATTTGCTCTCTAACTTCTTCAAGATGACTTTCCTGTAAATAACAAGCAAACTGGAAGTCCCCCACCTGCCCAGGGTAACACAGTTATTTCATGGACTTACAGAGTCTAAGAAATGCAAGATGAACTTAGGTAGTTTTAGGTCGACTCAACCTCCCAACCGTTGATAAATTCTTTTATATTGTTCTTTAAAAATCATCACCCACTTGAAAACTCTTAGTGATGGGTAACTCCTTACTTTTCAAATCAGCCTGATCCATTGTTGGGCAGTTCTGATACTTAGATAGTTTTTCTTTCAGTAATTCAAAAATCTCCTCCCTCTAACTGCTTGCCATTGATCTTAGTGCTTCCATTTAATTTATTTCATTGATTATATTCCATTTAGCACTTTGTGGTATGCTAATTGTATGGTTTTCAAAATTCTGTTTCTTCAGTAAGCCTGAAAACCCCTTCTAGTTAGGAATCATAATTTATACTTCCTTTTTTCTTCAGTGCCTGAGATAGGTTTGCAGACTCAGTATGCAGTAAATACTCAGTAAACAATTCATTGAGCTATGTTTACAGCTCTCACTATGTATCTCTATGTATACATACATACATATATAAGAATGCATCTTTCTCATGTTAACCTAGGCTTCACACTCAGTAGTGACTGTGCCCGGGCCAGCTGGGGTGCTCCTGAGCTTACTAAGCTCCATCCTCTCCTTCCTCGCTCTCTCTCTGTTTATATGTGCACAGTCAGTCGTCAGTATTCATGGAATCTGTATTTGCAAACTCACCAGCTCGCTAATATGTATTTGTAACTATAAATTCAATACCCATGGCGATTTCATGGTTGTTTGCGGATCTGTGCTCGTTCCCAGCTGAGGCTGAACGAGGCAATACTGTGCCTTCTTGTTCCAGCACTCTTACTGTAAGCCATGTCCTTTTTATGGTAAATTAAGTGCCACAGTTTTCCACATTTTTGTGCTTTGTGTGTGTGTGATTTTGCCACTTAAGTGGCCTGCAAACATAGTGCTGAAGAGCTGTCTAGTGTTTCTAAACTCTAGAAAGTTGTGACGTGCCTTACGGAGAAATCGCATGCTAGATAAGCTTCATTCAGGTGTGAGATGTAGCGCTGCTGGCCGTGAGCTCTGATGGAATGAATCAACGAAATGTATTAAATAAGGTGTCTTTAAACAGAAACACATAAAACAATGTTATCTATTGGTTGATTGTTGAAAATTTGTGACTAGAGGCTCGTGGGAACCTAACCCTATATTTCCGTTGAAGCAGTGGTTCAGCATTCACTAATTCAGTGTTCGTAGAACAAAACTACCACAAATAGTGGGGATCGGTTGACATGCAGGGTTCCAATTCGAATGTATTGAATGTCAAGTTCCTAACATGCCCGACACTTTTTAATATCATATTTTTATGACAGGCATTTCAGATAAATGTCATTAATGTATGGTGCTCTGTAGGACACATCACCAGAAATCTTGACCCATTACCTATTGAAAGGAATCTTAAATATAATAGCATCCTAGTTTCTGCAGTGACAGGCTCTGAGTCCTGGAGAGTGGGGCTTTTGAGCTCCAGGCATGGATCCAGTCCTTGGCTGCCACTGTTAAGCTGTGCAGTTTTGGGCAACTTCTTCACTATCTGGTACTCACTTTTCCCGTGTCTGTAACTGAGGTAATATTACCTATTTCATGGTTTTGAGGATTCGATGAATTAATGTATATAAAGTATATAGTACACATATCTAGACTTCAGTAAATGTTATTATTGCTAAAAGCACTCATCTCATAGCTGAAAAATCCTGTAGCCGAGATAATATAGTAAATGTCTCTAATGATCCCTAGTGACCAAATTGACTTTTGTTTACTTTCCAAGACGCCACAGACCTTAGTTTTTTTCAGGAGAAATGCTTACGATTTTTCTTTTCATGAAATAGCAAGATTAAGACACTTTCTATGTGACTGGTTTAAACAAATATCAGATTAGTGTTTTGATATTATTATTCACAGTGTTGTTATTAGAAAACTGCTAAGTAGCTTTCTTCCTCAACTGGACTTTTTCTAATTGCTGAAGATTTTCAAGCTATGAATATGTTTAACACTGTCAAAGAGTTGAGTTTTATAAGCCACTAGAACTGAAGTAATATGACATTTTATAGCACTTTACAGTTTTTAAAGTGCTTGCTTATGTATTGTGTCATTTAAAATGATAACACAGTGATTCTCAGAGTTACTACTCAAAGTGTAGCCATTTAACCCATATTTTATTTTATCAGTTAAGACTGAGTAAATTCAGGGAACTTTTTAGAGGCCATGGGCCAAATGCAAATATGGCTTAATTAGCAGTGTAGGGCTTCTAAAATGAACTTTACAATATATTCAGAGCCACCAGGTGTGCAATTAAAAGCACTGTCAACTGACTGTCTCTATGGAAGGCTAAGAAAAGGCTAAATAAAAAGTGGAGCTTCAGTCTTTCCATTCTAAAATTTAGAATCTACATTATAACATATGGAAATAAAAAGTCATCTGGAAAAACTTTATGCATAATTCATACATGTATATATCTAGTATATATAAATGTATATAATACATGTAGGAAAATATTATTTCTGAGAAAATTTGGCTTCCCAAAAATACAAAGCATAAAATCAATGAGAAAATGATTAAAATTCAGTGATGCTAATTTATAAATTTCGGCTTCCTAAGGACTGTTTCTGACTTCTAAAATATGATTGCGTTTATAAGGTAAGCCGGCCATGACTTTATGTACAGACTAAAGTGGGCCACCCAAACCTGTGAAAAAGCTCACTTCTATTCACATTTCCAAAGGGTTAATTCAGAAGTGCTCTATTGTATTTCTGATAAGTTGTCTCTGCAGAAAGCCCAGTGGGCTCTTTCAAGGGACTCTAAACAATGAGCTCAGTGAGGCTGTTCTGTCTAATTACTCAAAGACAGGGATGCTAAAGAGGAATTAATGACAGTTGACAAGTGCAATTAATAATTATAGCAAAGCTGGGAGTCATGCAGCAGGCAGATGACAATAACGGGGTAACTGTACATGGCAGCTTTCATCGGTTTGTGCTCCTTGTGTGTGTTTAAAGTGAGAGCCTTTGTGCAGGATGGGCCACATTTCATGCTGACAGCGTAGAAAGTATAATTGAGCAACTCTAATGGATAGCCAGTCAGTCTCTCTCTCTCTCTCTTTCTGTCTCTCTCTCTGCTCTCTCTCTCTCTCCTCCACCTCTCCCTCGCTCCTTCCCCTTCCCCTTCGCTTTCAGCTCTCCCAAATTGGTGAAAGAAACAGTCTAACTTAAAACAAAACTTAATAGGAAAGAGCTACAGTTAGCTTCCACTATCAGCTGATGACAAAGCTACTTAAAATTCCTGTTGGGCAACTGGAAGGAGAAGGGGCCGGGAAAAGGCGGTCACAGAAGTGGGATTTCCATATCAAAGGGCAAGCCTTTGGCTCTGAATGGTAATTAAAGTGTCCGGATTTCATCTTCCTGGTCAAGTCATGAAAGGGGGAAAAAATTAAGAGAGAAGATTTTTTCACTCCCTTCAGAATACAGAACAGAATGCCGTAAATTAAATGAAGGTTGAGCTAAAAGGTGCCCAACACTTCAATCTTTGCGTCTAATAGAACCTATGATATTTCTCAAGCATTTATTCAGTTCACATCTTCATTCGGACCTGATTATGAAGGATATAATGTCTGCTTACATTTATCGGGCACACATCTCGGGCTTCCCAAGTTTGTAAAAGATATCAGTTTTCATTACACTGCCTTGGCGGCTCAGTCACTGGGGAGAGGTTTGCACACTTGGAGCAAAACTATCCTGTTTTAAGAATTACTTCTTCAGATAACCAAGAAAACATAAATTGACTCGTTCAGTTTTAGATATATGTTGGTATGATTTAACAAAAACCTGTATTTTAAAATGCCACAGACTTGACTTTTATTTGCAATAAATTGTGCCTCTTCTTTCATTGATTGCTGGAGGTATTTTACTGTCTCTTCTCCAAAACTCCCATTTCCAAGGTCAGTGCTTTATGAAATAATTATTTTAAATAGAAGTATGAGACTTATAAGCAATTTCAAACTCTTTAAAGAAGAATGCCATTTATGTTCCAGGAAAGCAGGACTTTGAAATCTTATTCCATTTTTTGGATGAGATGTTAAACTTGGACCTATCTCTCTGTTCATTAAAGATCACAGAGCTTTTTTCTGAAAGAGTGGAGAAGCCTGGCCAAACTCCAATGTAGATAATTACGTTCCACCTACCTAATTCCCTAGCTGCTTTAACTGGAAACAATTCCACTCTACCTTCCATCTCCCTCACTTCTTGCTCCTAAACTGCTATGTAGCTTATTGGGCATCTTCCACAAACTACAGTATCTCTTCCGCCTTCAGATTTACTCTGCTTTGGATTTGAGGTGAAATAAATTATACATCCAGGGATTAGTACTTAAAGTTTGCTCAAAACAAAAACATACAGCTCTAATATTGCATTTCAACCCGCCTTCTCAAGTTATGTTGGATGCAGTACACTAAGGGGAAAAGCTGTTTGTTTTCCTAACAGAATTAGTCCACGCATTCTCAGCAGGCAGTATTGCCACTAAAGAAGCAAAAAATGGATTTTGCTGGGCCAAAAAAGCTTACCCTTTTTATGCGGAAAGCATATATATAGTGCATATACAGTATATCTATTGTATTAAATTTCATGGAGGGGTAATTAGAGAAAAGTGTAAAAGAAGGCTAATTGAGGGGAGAGAATAATGGAAAAAAATATTGAGATTGAGATACATGGCTTTAGGCTCACACACAGCCTAGTTTACTGATGGTGCAAGAGGGAAAGAGTGGAGGACTCACCACCCTTCTTTTTGCCTCGCTTTCTTTTCTTGTTTCTCTTCATTTGCAATCAAAGTCTGGGACAAGATGAAAAACCAGTATGATCACTTCTATTTCTTACCTATTCTTCAGGAGTAAAACGGGTGGACCAATGGAGTTCCATTATGAATCACCAAAGAATTATAAACAGACATTAGCCCTCGTGTATTGGCTCTGGGATATCACAAAACAGTTGATTTAAAAGTTACAACAGATGAGACCCCTAGTCCATCTAATTCAGTGCTGTAGTGGCACCAAGTGTATAGTGGAGGAGTGCGTTATTGCCCTGCAGGCCAGACAGAAAATGTTCACAACACCCAGACAGCTGCAGCTTGGGAGGCTGTGGGTGACGATGGTGACGATGATGCTTAAGTGGACTAATTCTGAGTTAGGAAATGTTCTCAGCACTTTACTGATACTAACTCAATTTAATTCCATCAAAAACCCTATTAGGTAGAGGCTATTACCATGTCCTCATTGTTATAGATGAGAAAATTAAGGGGAACAAGGTAGATGAGGAAATTAACTTGCCCAAGAACTCACTGGAAGCTTAAATATTACACTAGCATACCATCTATAAAGCCTTATTAAGACTTTATGATTTTTTGATTTTCATTTACAATCTTCCATTGCCTTAAGAAAAGAGGTAAATACCATGGGTAAATAACAATGTAATACTGTCCCTTCACAGAAATTTTGGATTTTTAAAGATTTTATGAAATAGTCCTTTTCATTTTCCCTTCAAATCAGAAAATCTTAAAATTTTCACTTTACAAAGGTACAACGCATTCCTTTCACGTGATAACTCATTCAGTTATTTCTGGACTCCTAAACCCCAATACTAAGAAGGTATTTTCATGGGACTTCCCCATTCCTCTGAATCGTTACTGTGCTCATGCCTCTGTTTTGCCCTTTCCATCTTTGCTTTAAAGGCATTGCGAAGCATAAATGACTTATGGGGGCTTAGGGAGATGAGTAAGGACCGATGGAGTCACCATCTCTAGATATGGGCTTCCAAGATAAGTTTCTATGTGTGGATACTGTACTGATACCAATAATTAATCAAATATAAGTCAGATCTTAGATCCTTTTCAAATGATCCACAACCTTACAGAATAAAAATGTAAACAAGATTCACATGTGTTTCTAGGACCATATTTACGAGGAGCTGAACAGGAATTCAAATATTAATATTACTCTCAAACAGAAATTTGTGTCTGAACTGTTGGATAGAGATACACTTGCTTCCTTTCTCTTGGCTTTCTCTTTGTTCCCATATCTTTCCCTTTCTCTTTTTTGTCTTTCTTTTCTTATCTCAATGTCTCTATGTATCTCTCTTGTTTCCTAGCTCAAGTGCATCATTTTCTGCTATTGTGCTTAAAAAAACTTGGCTGCAGGGGCTCTGAAATGAATAAAAATGTAATCCTCACTGTGCCCATTGTACGTTCTCATTTGTTTTTGCTGTATCGATTTATCAGCAGAGGGAAATTACTTGCTGGAAGAGAGGATGCCAGTCAGAATGACATTTATTTCATAGTACAAGGAGGCTCTCCAGCGTGTTTCCATGTAACCCAGATATTGGAGCTGTAAAAGGGCTTGTAACAAGGTTTAGTGCTATGATTAGATCGTGTGGAGCACCTTGCTTTCATAACAACAGGCACTCCGCAGGAGCCAGGGCCTCGGGTTATGGTCAACCTTTTTTTTTTTTTAAAAGCATAGATACAATATTCACAATTCCCTCCCCACCTAAACTGTTTCTATTCCAAAAGCCAAACCTTGCAGACTTACAAGAATAAAGGAGGTATATTTTTAGATGCCCGAAGCTTTCATAACATGAAATTAAATGCAAAATAGATTAAACATTTGCCTACTAATTCCCTTAACTTTTAAAAAAATCTGCCCCCCCCCCTTTTTTGGCAAAATTGTTCCATTTTAATTCACCAAAGCAAATCTTTTCATTCAGTGATTGTAAGTTACATGTGCTCAAGGGTACCAATTACCTGTGAAATCAAGCACCCTCTCTATGTAAAAACAAGGCAAGTGTTGCAAATTGTAACAACACCTGTTTGGGCTTAATACTAGAGGAGAAATTTCATAGGTCTTTGCTATTATTCTTATGAACTTCACATTTAGGAAATTAACTTGTTTCATTGTTATCCTAATTTCCTAAGAGCTGATACAATATGAATGTTTGCCAAAGCCATTTTTCCTTCTATAGAATGAGAGAAATGACTCTGTTTTCTAAGAGTATGAAGAAGATGTCTTTTTTTACTGTTTCCCTTTCCTGCCTGTTCAGACTTAGGTTCGTTTTATAATGTTGGCAAAGGTGAAAATAATTGAGATTTGCATAATGAAATGCAAATATTAAATATTAAGTTGTCGAAATGTAAAAAAAAACCAGTCTGCACTTTGATTTTCAGCAATAAGTCTTCAATAACTGGGTTTGGGATGCTGAGGTGTATCGGTCTGTAATGGAAAATAGCGCGTTGGTAATTCTGAATGTCTGATCATCCCCGTTTACTGAGGACTGAGGTAATTCCTTAAAGGGCACGACAACTTTCACTAATATTTATACTTAGAGTATAGGGTGGACTATCAGACAATAAAAGACAGGGTAATAAGTGGTAGGCATTTTATTATATTTTATTAAATGTGGAGGGAATTAATTTTTTTGGAATTCAAGGCAGTCATCTAAACATTGAGTGAAGCAATGGCAGGCCTCCTGCCCTTCCAAGTCACGGATCTGACATATGTTTCAAGAATATTGTTGTTCAAGCTTCACCTATTTGCTGACACTTAATAATTTAGACCTAGACAAATATTAGAATTTTTTCAGCTCTGTAAAAAATTAGGATGATGAAGAACCAAGTTAATTTCCTAAATACAGGTTTATCAGAATAATAATAAAGACCTGTTATTCATGTGGAAGAAATGCAGTATGTTTGATTATCTAAATCTTTAGTAGTTTTTATGTTATCTTAAATGTCTTAGCCTGTGGCTGCTACCCTCAAACTCTGTGTATTTCTCTCTTGAGTTGTATAACAGAATAATCTAGCTGCCAACTGCAGGAAATTTAGTCCTTGATGGTGGTTTTCTCTGTTATACTCAGATGTTAAGTTTGACTAAAAAAAGATTACAAGAATTAAAGGACGAGTGACCTGGGATCTGATTTTACTCATTCTCTATGGAAAGGGCCTTTAGTATAAAGGCCAGTATACAATACTCGAATTGTAGCCCTGCTTCTGTTAAGTGCCTTTCAATTAGAGTTGTTGGGAATGCCCAGGGGAAAGGTAGAGTGTTTAAATTAAGCTTATTAGACCTTGGCATATATCTTCTGAATCAGAAGTCTATTTGTGTACCTTCAATGATAATTCTTAATGAACTCTACTTTGTCCCTTTGAATGAGATGGCACCCTAAATTACTAGGCATAATATTTTAAAAGCTAAACAAAAAACAGAATTTTTGAAAAACCTAATTGTGCATGTTATTCTTTGTTGAGCTTTTCAAATTCTAAGATGTTTCAGAGCTTCAAAGAGAAATGCTGCTGCCTTTAGATTTTTAACAAAATCCTACAAAAGCTGAACCTTTCAGCAAATCTGTCAGCTTCTCTGTTCCAAGGACAACTGCAGTGTCATTTTCTGCTCCTGCTGGTATTACTGGAAAACCAACCTTTTGACATGCTTTAGCTGTGTCTCAAAGTTCTCTACCTCTTGCTGGGGTAATAAAGATTAGAAATCACTGACTGTAGGGATTTGTGTCCCGGCTAAAATCCCTTCCCTAAGACCTGCTTGGAATAGGCAGGCATCAGTATGGCAGTGACGACGTACGATGTGCAAGGTGAATCTATTGGGGAAGATTCTGCCTCTTGGATTTATATTCTTCTTTTTCACTTAAACAGAACAAAGCTTTGTCATCACAGAATTTCACTTTGTGATACTTGCAGCAACTCTTTTCTACTGTACCTGAAACCAGAGGTGGTTTTTAGAAAAGGCAGCTTGGGTCGATCTGGAGGCTTATGTTTCTGTGATTTAACTGTTGTTTTCCGACTCACAGTCTTTCACTGAATTTAAAGATAGGGCTTGGTCAAAGTCAAAGTGGAGATGTGCCTGCCTCTGTATCTTATGGAGAAGGGTTTTCTTGGGATGTAAATATCCCAATGCCATTTCCCTCCCTTCTGTGAGAAATCAGCTTGAATTGAAAGATAGAGAAAAGCACTAGAACTACTGCTAGAAGAAAGATACTTTAAAGGTATTTACGGGGGAAAAAAACAGTGTTTTTAATTTGAAAGCTGTTGGTAGTTTCTTAAATGGCAAGATGCTTAAGTGGAATGCAGGGCCTGTGGGATCTGTCCTGTCGCGGTGAGGTGGTTTCCAGCTGCAGTGGTTCATTACCAGCTAATCAATAGCATGTTGGCCAGGGATCTCACCCTGCTCTGCGGTGCCATGTGATTATGAAGCAACGTATGTGAACTTGCCTGGTTGACAGCTGTCAACTGTAAATGGCCATATGTAATGATGAGTAAAGTTGTTGTCAACTGTCAATAGGCCATATGTAATGATGAGTAAAGTTACAGGCTGCTGTCTGATTAGATATAAGATTAAAAAAGGAAACAACACCCAAATCTTTCCCTAAAAGGTCTAAAATAGGTATCCTTTTTTTTTTTAAAGAAAAGGGGCTTGTGTTATGCATCATTTCTGCACCTATATTTCTGTTTTGACCCCATTTTTTTTTTAAAGATTTATGATAAATCCTGCTTGTGAAAACTCTCTCTTAACTGAATGAGAAGAAGTGTTAGATGAACCTTGCAAATCAAAGGTTAGCACTAGTGACTACGTGGGAGAATATTCAAATGAGAAATAATTTGGCTAGTAGGGCAAGTACAAGACTGTGAAAGACCCCTTTGCTTCCCAGGATAGAGAGACACTTCATTCAAGACTAAGCATTTACTGAGCACTTATCTGCACCTGATAATGTGATGGGCAAATGTGAAATCACTGCTGTAGGACGAATATTATTGTCAGACCAGAGAACTGAACAATGGTGTTGGCATAATGACCTGATGCATCTGTGTGGGCCATTCTGGCATCTTCGTTACCAAAGGGACGTGGTTTTACCCACTAGCTCCGCTCCTGATTGCCATTGTGTGAGTCCTTAGCCTTTCTCTGGGCACCGCCTTCCTTCTATCATTTAACCAAAAGACCTTCTCTGTCATTTCCTTTGCGTCTACCCCACTTTGACCTAGAATAAAATAAACTATTCTGACAAACATAAACAAACACTCTTTAAGGAGTTAGAAAGAAACTGTGTGGAGAGAGAGGAAGGGTAACGAAGAAGTTACAGACAAGAGAGGCCCATGAAGGAGAGAGGGTGAAAATGTGGCCCTAACAAGGCTGAAAAAGGAAAAGAAAAGGTAAGAAAGGTACTTCCTATTTCTTCCTTGTAACGCAACAGAGCAGTAGGTCCTAACTTTTTGGGCCCCAGCGACCTGCAAGCTGCAGTGTTCACTTCAGATCCGCTGGCTCCCTGAGGTGGAGTGGGGCCGTCGCCCTAATCATCTCCCCAAAGCCCAGTCACCACATGCCCAGATCAGGCTCTCTTCCACAAGCCTCTCATTTAGCTCCCCTAGAAAGTGACTTCCAGAAAGTTCTAGTTCTTGTGGCTCCTCCTCCCCTGAAAAGAGGGAGACTCGACCCAATTCCTTCTTAACCATTTATTTTCTGAAACTTCGGTAACACTTCATCTTGAACAGCCAGCCCCAGAAGACTTGTCTCAGACTGTCAGCTTTCTCTCAAAGACATCATGAGAAGCCGCGTCATAAAAATATGCCTGCCGTTTTTCTTTGTTTTTTAAAACTACCATCGAGAGACCGTTTTTGCTTTGGGATAAAGACCACAGGTGCTTGGTTATTTCACAGAGCTCTGTGTTCAGCCTTTCTAGGTCACAAAGGCCCCCAAGCTCTGTCTTGCTCATGGGCCTCGGCACAAACCCCCCTCTCTTTGGAATGCTTTCTAAACAGCCCATTCTTTGCCCAGGGAACAGATTTCATTTACAGCATTACTCCTTCACGGAGGCCTTCCCTCAATCTCTAGTCTAGATATGGTTCCTTATTGTCTTATATTCTCTGTTCCTTTCCGTCAGAACCCCAGCTTAATCTGCAATTAGAGCCATCTCTTGTGATTGACTGGTCAGTGTTCATCTCCCTTACAAAAGAATAAGCTCCAAGAGAACAGAACCAGGCCTTTTTTCTTACCCAGGTGTCTCAGGCTCCTGGCATAGTGTCTGGCACATAGCAGACACTCAGGAAATACTTGTATGAATGAACGAATGCCCCATCCATGATATCTCCAAGAGTAAATTGCTCTTACCAGTTGAGAGCTGGTAAGCGTTGTTTGTTTGTTTTTTTCTCTTAAGGAACAGGCACACTTTTGTTTATTTTTAAAAATGTGACCTTTGTACTCTATTCTGCTTCCCCTTTGAAAATGTTTGGAGGAAACCTTATATTTCTTGTTCCCAGTTGTCAGAACTTCTCTTAGATTTTTTGTGTTTATTTTATAAGTCCCCTCTCCCTTTATCATTTACTTATGATATTTTTACTGTTGCTTTGTTTTTCATTATAATCAATCTCAAAAGCTTTTTGGAATTATTTGAGGGTATATAATAATAAATAAGTACAATGACTCAATCCCAGGCAAGCCCATTTCCCTCATTATACTGATGTTGGAATATTTTTTCCTTGTGTAAACATGGCCTAAGAAAATTTGATGATTTTTTTCCCCTTCAATTTGTGGGAAACATTTAAAAATTTTTTCTTTTACTTTGCACCTGTACACCACTTCTCTTCCAAGAATATTTAAGCTTTAAGCACTTTCCAATCATTACTTGATTAGCTGCCAACATGCCAGTGTTTATAATATGGAGGAACCGAGGTAAAAAGAGCCAAAATTTCAGAATCAAAAAAAGAAAGTTGATAACATGAGAATGTATTCCTGGCTCTTAGTCGCTTACAGTTTTACTCAGGTGGTATGAAGATGGCTTGGTGATCATTGGTGTGGAATTATTATTTTCATTTCCTGGAGAATGTTATTTTTAGTTTGAAACATTGAGTTTGATAAGATTGACAATGACTTATATGACCATCGTAAAATATTTTACTTCAAACACCCTTTTTACAAAACCCTTGTCTCTCTAAATAATTTGAGAAAATCAACAGGAAACATGATAGGGAAAATTGAAATAAGCAATTTTTTTAATAGTCAATGTGATGTGACAACAAAGTAGACATTTAAGTGAAATATTATTAAAATATAAGGTCCATTAAGTCTAAAATCGACATTTTAAATATATGAACACCAAATGTATACTATGAAGGCATAGATTTCATGGTAATAGACTGAATGGGGCCAGATTCCGAACTGGCTACTTGACACTAGCCAATGATGCTAGTGTCTAGCAGATGAGACAATAGATGCAAAAGCACTTGATGAATTTATAGTTCTTCTTTGAAGCCATTTTCATTTTGGATAAGTAGAGTTTTTCACAGCTTAATATACAAACATCCCAAATAGGTATTTGCCCTTCCTTGTCAGTAAACGGTTTTTTTCTTGACCTGTTCACTTCCTTGTGTATTAAATTCTAATTCTGTATTTGCATAGATGTTTTCCTTATCTGCTCTGTATTCTCTGTGTCTTATTTCGTTATTAATGTTATCACTTAGCCAAATTTTGGTGTCCTTTTTGTTACTGGTTGGGTTTTAAATCCTGTTAGAAATGAGCTAATTTTCGCTTTAACCCACTCTAGACCCGGGCCATATACTGTACATGTAAGTGGATGCACACCCATACACCCACCCACATGCGCACACTTCAAGTGTGTGCCCCTCACACCCCCAAGCTGGTGAGGCTGCCAGCTCGATTTTAATCTGTCAAGTGTGATCCCCTGTCTGCCTGTTTGTACTAAGGTGGCCAGAATGTAGAGAACAATCTAAGTTTAAGTTATAGGCAGAATGAAGTAGTGAAAGTTTCTCCAGTTCAATCTCAGACAAATCAGGCTATCCAGTTTGCACTTTCCTTAAGTATGTTGCATTTGCTTCTTTCTTCCTTTTTAAAAATTGCTTTCTATTTCCTGGTTTTTGTAGCCATTAGCTAATTCATGTACTCATTCACATTCTGTTATTTGCTAGGCGCTATCCTAGATTTTAAACTTACAATGATAAAGAGAAAGGGAAAAATCTTCCCAAAGACAAATTATGTTCTTAGTCATTGTATTAGTCAGGGTTCTCTAGGGACCAGAACCGACAGGATATATCTGTAAATAGCATGAGATTTTATAACATTGTCTCATGTGAATGTGGGGATGCACAAGTACAAATTCCACAGGGCAGGCTGCAAGCCAGGAGCTCCGACGAAGGTCCAGTGGTAAGACACACTGACGTTGACTAAACAGTTACACAAAGCATTCTATAATTGTAACTGTGATAAATGCTACAAAAGACAGTAACACTGGGGTGAGTCCTCTAATGGAGGGCTTGACCTAATAAGGATGTTTGGGGAAGGGTTCCCTGAGACATGAATTAGCTCTAACTGGGAGAATAAATGATAATAATAATAATGATAATAGCTAACCCTTATTGATCATCTCTTCTGCCCCTGACACTGAGATGAGTGTTTTATCTGTGTCCATTTATCTAATCCTCCCACATATCCTGGTACTATTAACCTCAGTTTTTAGGGGGAAACTAAAGCACTGAGAAGATTCATGCCTACGTGGTCTTCTCCAGCAGGCAGACATTTGACCATTCTCTTCTATCCTGCCTACACGAAGGGTGTGGAGAAGAGTGTTCTAGGCATGGGTGCAGTTGTACCTGGGCCCTGGGGCAACAGGAGGGAGCCCAGTTGTTAGGAGGGGCTGGAAGGCCAGTGGGACTAGAAAAGATACGGACAGAGGAAAAAAACAGACGGCTTAGCTGCTTCTTTCATTTGGCTTTATGCATCACCATATTCCACTTTTATCCCTGTACCATCTCACCAGGGGTCTCGGGTCAGCCCATGGAGCTTTCTTTCAAGATGTGCTCAGATCACTCCTCCTGGATTTTGTTTAAGATCTTCCAGCCAGATGTACTCTAAATTGTGGAGTCACATGGAAAATGTTTTGCAGAAGCAAAGAGGACAGGAAAATATGCAAAACCACATAGGTTCATGGTTAGAGAAGTTCAGTACCACTAGCAGAATGGTAAAGCTTTCTTCCATGCCTTCACCCCTTAACCCCAAATACAGAAAATTAAGATTTGGTAAAAACTAGCCACCTTTATACCAACTTGCCTAAATTCAGAATTAAAATTTTCATAACATGATGGATGGTCACCTTGGTCAAGTTGCAAATTAGTAAGTTAAATGGCTTGAGCTCTTCTATAAGAGATATATAGATTATGTCTGGGAAGAATCACTATTGGTTTTATGACTATTTCATAATTAATAATATTTATAGTCAGATGAAGCTCCAAATGTAATTTAGTGGAGGAAATATTGTTAAATTAATTCTGGGACATTTTTCTTTGGGATTGCTTTAAGAAACTTCCTCTCTCTCTGTATATATAGTAATAATAATAGGTAGAGTTAAACTTATATAATAACCATATGTATAGTTAATGAATGTAAAATAGTGTTGCTATTTGGATAAATAGTTAAATCATTTGGTAATACTGATATTCTGTGAAACTACTTGGGGTTTCTAGAATGACTTTAATTAAATATTACATCAAGCAATATAAAGAGAATAATACATGGATTGATATTGTGAAAAGAAGGACTATTACATAGAAAATGAAAAATTAACAGATATAGTACAGGTTAAAAATAATATAGTTCATATTTGAGATAACAGCTTCAGTGTTTACTTTTTTTTCTGAGTTAATAAAAAGCTTGTTATTGAGCATTTCCTACTTTAATAACTTGGTTACAGTTGAGACAAATATAAGATAGAAATTACTGTTATTATGAATTGGAATTTATTTATATATTTGCATAGAATTAGATATGAATTTGCATATAAAACATTATAAACTATGAAACAAAGAAAATAATAGAGATAATCCATAAGATGGCAATAGAGAAACATAGGTTGGTTTTTAAAAACTTTTATAAATTATTATGTATTTGTATAAATAATACATGTTTTATCATAAGGCAGTGGACAAGCTAGAGTTCCAAGTTCATAGGGCTACACATATATTTCTCTTTATTTTTATTGTTTTTATTCTGATTATAAAAAGAAAAAACTTATAAAACTTATTCAAAATAATAGAATTACAAGGAGAAAGCACAAGCTCCATCATTTTTCCAGAGGCACCCACTTATACTATGTATGATATCTTAAAGCTATACCAGTTGGATAGATGAAAAGTGATGTCTCATTAAAAATTACAGTTTTAATTTGCATTACTTTGATTCTCTTACTATATATAAAGACACCTTTTATTTTCCTAAAATTAGTATGTGTCATACCCTTAATTCCCTGTTAGTGGACATTAGGGTTATTTCCAATTATTTGCTTCAGCAAATGATACTACAAAGGAATATTTTTATGTATGTATCTTAGCACTCCAAACTGCTTACTGAGCTAGGACAAATTACTAGAAGTGGGAATGCTGGGTTAGAAAATAATAGACATTTAAAATTTTCATACATATTACCAAATTGCCCTCAGAAACAGGACAAATTTAAGTTGTACTAACTATATATGAGTGACTGTTTTTCTGTCAGCCATTAGCACTGGGCATGGTGTCTAAAATTGTACCATTTGGGTACTTGAAAAGTGATATCTCATTGAAGTTTTAATGTGCATTACTTTGACTTTTAGTGTATATGTGTATTTGGAATAGAATAAGATGATATAGGAGGAGGAAACTAACTCTATTGTTACAGCTTAGTGGGGAACAGACATCAGGTTCTGGTAAACAGTTGAAAATAGATCTTTCATGTTAGTCTATTCCTAGTCTTCCAGTGTTTTCAAAATGCCCTATTTTTTGTAAGAATAGTTTGAGTGACATGACACATACATTAACTGTGTGCTTCAGTAGGGAATGAGCAGAACTGTAGCAAAACCTTCTTTATAATGAAATTATTTTAATACCTTTCAGGCAAGAAATTAGTTTCATCAAGAAAATTGATTTAATTTAGAAGAGATGCAGCATTTATGACCAGAACCAGGTTAAATTTTTCTCCACTTTTATATCAGAAAATACCTTCAAACCACTATATAGCACCAAATCAATTAGTTCAGTATAAGGTTTTCAAATTTTATTAATACTCCTCCCAATCTTTAAGACTTTTATTTTTCTGCGCAAATCTTTGAAGTTCTTCACATATCTTTACAAAATAGACAAAATAACTTTTGGTGTCTGCTGACTGGTCCAAAGAAAAATTTGCATTCCCAACAATAATAAATTGTTTTGGCTTGTAGAGCTGGATAGTGATAGATGACTTTAACAGACCCTTCCGGTCTTCTTATTTTTTCTGTTTCCAAATATCTAAAACCATTACAAATTTAACTATATACAGTAAGAAAACTCAACTTATTCCCAGAGGCTTTAATTTCAGTAGAAAATTTTAGTAGCTGATTAATTTTCATGAATCATCCAATACACTGTATTTTAGAAACATTAATTGAAGGGAAATCCAGAATATTAATATCCTGCAAATGGTAAGTTTGCTGTTTGCCAGAACTACATGCTGTAGATTCTAACTGTACAGTTTTTGAATGGCAGCCTAAAGCGCTTGAATAATCTGTTGAATCTGAAAGTGCAGTGAATTGTTCCCAGTGTCTTCTCCAGAGGCTCCTTTGGTCATCTGAACACTGCAGACTGGAGATGAAGCTCTGACCAGCAGAGCACACTGTGCACAGCGGTAGTGAAATGAGAAGGCCTTTATTGCTTAGCAAGTTTCATTTTAGATAGTCTCTGGGTGTGAACATTAGTTCTAAGGGGACCTCCTTCCACAATGGGGGCCCATAACAGCATGAGAGATTGTTCTGAATTATCCTGAAATTTATTTGAAAAATTATCTGAGTTTTAAATTTCCATTAAAAGAAAGTTTATATCTTAAAATATTGATAAAAAGACTTTTATAATTAAATCAGGCAATAACACTCATGTATTTATTATTGAATTCACTATATCTAAATTATTTTAAGTTGTTCCCAAATCTAGATTCATTTTAACTGGTAGGAAAATGTCTTTTTTTTTTCAGGTGTGTTCACATATTCTGGTATTAAAACCCTTTTAGTTTTGTAGGAATTGAGGGAGAGAATTAAGAGTACATCTAATGACTCTATTTTGTGGCAGCACACATTAAATACTACACTGAGATGAAATTCTGTCCATAGAAAGGAGATTTAGTTACCTATTCTCAGTAAATGCTTGAGCCACAGCTTGGTTTTAAGTCACATCATTAAGAAAAATCTGTACAGTAGTAAGTATCTCAAGCAGAAAATTTACAATGCATATTAATTTTCAAAGAAAAATAGAATGTATGAAAAGCTATACATGTTTTCTATAGTAACAGCTACTTAGAGGAATATCATGACTTTAAATGTGAATTTCCTCTACTTGTCACAGAGTGTAAGTATTCTAGAGTAAAATTGAGCTGCCAGTCTTGCAATATGTATTCAGACATTAGTTTGGGATAGAAAGGGAATTTTTTTTTCTTCTGATTTTTTGGAAAGGGGGTAAAGGGTAGCTAACTTATTAACCAAATGGGAATTTGGCCAATAAAACAGTAATGTATAAGATAAAGTTTTTTGTGTACTTGCACGTGTTTAAGAATTTAATTTTGTCATATGGGAGTCTTGGCATTTGACTTCGAGATTCAGTGTAAGCAGAATCACCATATATTGCAACTTTGTACAGAAAAGTGCTTGTTCTTTCGGGAATCGTGGATTTATAGAGTTTTTTACATCATGACAATGAATTTTCAACATTGATAATGGCAAATAAAGAACAGAAAGCAGACAGCGGCAAGTTAGATGTATAGCAGACAGAATAGCAAGACCCCAGTTTGGAGTCAAATTATCTGTCTTAGCTCTGCCATTTAAATAACCATAATCTCTTACTAAAATCAGAATTTTTATTTCAGGCTTGTGATTTGCCTATATTTTATAAGTTAAGGAGAAAGAAAACACGTAAGATAAACTAAAATTAATTTTGGAGACAGAGTAATAATAATACAACCTACTTGTAGTTTTTTTTTTTTTTTTAAATGAATAGTCAGGCAGTAAATAGGATTTCAGTGTGTGTCACATTTAAGGATCTCTTTATAGAGTGCTATGACTTTATGTATATAAAAAGATACATACATTTTGCTAAAATTAGCGTAAGGCCTCATCTCTGGAGCTGTGTATTCCCTCTGTGGCATTGCAGTTTTATTCCTTTCCTGTACCCTCATCAAACATATATACTTAGGGCATGGGCTTGAAAGGGAATGGTCAGGTTAAATCTGCTTTTTAAATACAAGTGAAGAAATGGCATAAAAATGAATTTCACAACTATCTTCAGACCATATGGTAAGATGAGACTTCTCCTAGTAGAAGACTTCGTTTTTTCCTGTCTGTAACCACTGAATTCTCTCAAGAATGTAAACTGGCAGATTAGACATTTCCAAGGGCTTGTTCAGTGTGCAGTTTTTCAGGTGACTTCAGTTTAATGCGACCAGATAATTGCAGCTCCAGGGCTTAGCTAGGTTGTGAAGCTGCTAATCCAGAGGACATTATGGTCACGTGGGGGCTTCCAGAAGAACCCTCTGCCTGGAACGGTCTCTCCCCACGCGGGCGATTTCCAGTTTCAGAGGTCCTATAAAAAAAAGGCACACCAGGCCAAGACTAAGTCTGGAAAAAATGTCAGAGTATAAAGCCTGGGCAACAATGTAAAACCTTTAATCTTATAACAAAGATAAAATTTGAGATTTTTGCGGCTTTAGGTTCTACTTTATCCCTTATCGGCTCTAAGAAAACTTGGTAATGAGTTTGAGAACTATGTCTTCTTTTTTAAGTTACTGCCAAAGCAGGCATACTCTAAGCATTTATAAATAGTTTCGTCAGTTCCTGCAGTCATTTATTTGAGCTAGAAGACTCCCTTTCATTAGAGCGCGGCAATTCACTCTCCGTGGTTACTCCACTGAGAACCTCCTCTGAACGGCAGTTGTAGCACAATATTGAGTGGTGGTGATTGGGATGCTGAAGGTTGCTGCCTTTTTTTCTGACCCTGACCAAAATTTGGTATCTCTATTGTAATTGCTACATAAACAGATGTTTGTAAAGAAAAGACAGATCTATTCATTATTCAAACCTTTGTTATCTCCTGTGACCTACACACTAATGAGCCATGGGGAAATAAGTCAACACCGGGGGGAGGCAGTTAGTATGTGATTATTCTGACTTTGAGTGTTAGAGATGGGCAGGAGTCCTGCTTTAGAGTATACTTTAACTTGTCATGGGCAACATGGGATTAGGATTCTATTGTGTCTAAGGCCAGGTTCAGGATTAGGAAGTTGTAAGATATGTAAAAAAGGTGGAAATCCACCTCTCTGGCACTGGTTCATTCAGCATAACAAGTCGTCAGCGAACGACAGCGAGATGCCCTTGGTAAAGCGCCCAGCACAGACCTGAGCTCCCTGTGCATGTGCCTTTTGTCTTTGCCTTCCTCTCTCTTTTTGCCTCCATCTCTCTCTCTCTCCCTCCTTCATTTTGCCCTGTAATCCCTTCTTGCAGTAACTCTCTGTTTCCCCAGAAATTCATGTATTGATGTCATGACTTTTTGTTATGCTTAAATATCTCTTCTTTATCCTAGAAGAGTCTAACAATAAGAGAATGGAGAGTTTCCACTTTCTTTTCATTCTTGATACATTGGAGTACAGGGAGTGTTGTTTCTCTTCAGCTGAGGTCACCAACAACTTTCCTGTCGTTCCACGATTATTGTGACACAGCAGGATCCTCTCTGGGGTGTGAAGAGCAGGGATGATTAGAGGATGCGCTTGGCCATTCCATTCTTTTCCCGAACCTGGTCACTCTCCTTTGCAGTCTCCAAAGCTGCCACCGTCAGAATGTAAAATGATGCAGCCGCTGTGGAAAACAGTTTCTCAAAAAGTTATACATGGATTTACCCTATGGCCTGGCATTTCAACTTCTAGGAGTAATACCCCAAAAGGATTGAAAACAGGGACTCAAACAGATACTGTAAACCAGTGTTCATAGCAGCCTTATTCACAGCAGCCAAAGGATGGAAACCACCAGGGCCGGCAGCAGATGAATGGGTAAACAAAAGGCGTTACTTCTATAATGGAATATTATTCGGTAATAAAAAGGAATGAAATTCTGTTCTGTGCTACTACGTGGATGAGCCTTGAAAATATTATGCTAAGTGAAATAGGACTGGCATGAAAGGACAAATATTGAATGTTTCTACTAATATGAAAGATCAAGAATTGGCGAATTCATAGAGACAGAAAGTAGATTAGAGGTTACCAGGGGCTGGGGGAAAAGGGGAGTGAGGGTTATTTCCTAATGGGTAGAGTTTCGGTAATAGATTGGGTGACGGTAGCACAACATTATAGATGTCATTAATGCCACTGAATTGCACACTTAGAAATGAAAAAAGAAAAAAGAAACAAAAAGGAATAAAAGGAGCTGCCACTGTCCTCAGTAGTACAAACGTGGGTGTAGTGGTAGGAAATGGGCAATGAAGAGGGAAAAGGAAATAAGGAAGAAAAGCAAATATTCTTCCTTCATTTTTAACAGGTGGGGATAGTCCGTAAGTTTCACTGAAAAATATATAGCTGCACTGTTCTAAGTGAGAAGTATTTTAACCATTAAAATCATAAATGATTCTTTTAATGAAATATGAAGACTTCTAAACTTACTTAAAATATATAATTTTACTTTTTAATTTTACCTTGCTATATGATCATCACTTATGATTGATTCTATGGAGAATTCATTGGTAGTATCAGGCTACGTTAACTCCAAATGATTTCTGTAGACTAGCAGTGTAACAAAGTTATTGACGTACAAAGTAGATAATTAAACGACAGTTTATCATCATTGTCAAAATGAGTTGTAAGGCCATTATTCATGTCTGGAAAAAATACAGCTTATTTCAAATGTTTAATAATTGTCACATTATTTTCTTTTTGTTGGTTTGCTTATTAATAAACAAAGTCTAAGAAAGATTTCCAAGCTTGAAGTTTAAATTATTCAAATTTTAAATTAGTTTGAAGGAAATTACTAAATAAACTTTAACCTCTGATTGTTAGGATGTTTATTATTATATCCAATATTCTGTATTGATGAATTAAACTTGCTTTATTGATATCTTTGGTATTGACCCTTACATCAGCTAAAGCTTGTTTTGTTATACATTGCAGTAGCCAGGCTAGGTTTTTTAAAAATGTATGGGCTATTGGAGTATCATGGCGCCCAAACCTTTTGTGCTTGAGCAGGGCCCAGACCAGCTCTGGGCAACTGCCTCAGGAAGGGCTAACAGACCTTTCACCTGGAGTGCCACGGTTGATGGGATTCACTACCCTGCCTTCCAGTGGATGCCTGAAGTTAAAACGTTATCCATACCCCAGTAACATGCTACATTCACAACATACACAAGCCACCGGGAGCTATAAGCAGAGCTAACGTGCCAGTTTCTGAAGAAAATAAACAGTTTCTAGGCAGCTATCTCATTTTCAAATAGACATTTGCACCTTTACTGATCAGGAGATTTTGGCGAAGTTCCTCCATCTTTTTCCCAGGTGATGCCCTTTGTTAGGTTTCTGAGCATCAAGAACTTGCATTGTTTTTTTAAGTTGTAGATACTGGCCTCTTTTTTTTTTTTTTTTTTTGACTGAGGTGGTCCTTTCACTGAACTCCCCAATGTGTTTATTACTTATACCTCCTTTAATGTGCTCGTCGCTCTCTACCTGAATAATTACAAAAATACAGCCTCGAGTCCCTACGGATAAAAGCTGAAAATTTCCCAACAAGAATCAGTGCTACTAAATTTATCTTATTGTCAATCTACTGTTTTACAAATCAATTCAATTCTGCCCTGGTTTCCACTGCTGCCTCTGGATCCTTCTAATTAGAAGATAAGGAAACTACAACCAAATACATAAATCAAGCAAAGACTTGCTAACATGGTGATGGTGGCAGATTCAGAATTGAGTTCTTTGTGATTCGTGGCCCAATTTCTTCTCTGCCAGCCTGTAGCAATCTGGAATTTAAAAATTTTCACTATGGAAATTCAAAATTTCATTTTAATCAGTTCCCCAAATTACAGATTGTAATTCTTTTATCATTAAAATTAGGTATTTAATTATAGTCTGGTTGATTTATCTATTGGGTTAGAACATCAAGCTGTGCTTCTTAGCACTAGGTACACAGTTTAAAAGAATATGAGAAGAAAGGCATATATTGTCCTATCATCTGATTATAGTTACTTCTTTATTACATCCAGGATGGATTGTGCAAAGTCATCTCTTAGTTACAATTTTACTTTTATTTATTAATAAAAGAAAGTCTTATATGAATAAGTAGGCTTATTTTAAAAATTAAGTTCTATTATTCTTGAGTGCCAAAATTAGCCACTTTTGACTAGCTATGGAATCTTAGATATGGATGAAAAGTATTTATAATTAGCATATCAAAGCACTAGCCTAAATCTCAAGTTATAATTAATTATCTATAGAATTAAACACACATTACAGGGGGCATTCTCCTAAAGAGAATTCCCCTTCCAGGTCTTGCTTATGAAATTCATTTGGCTACAACAATTCTATAACTCAGGGTAGAAGGCCCATTTTAGCTCAGCTTTTCCCCCAAGATATCAATCTTGTATTAGTAGAGTGCAGATTGCATACTCTGTTGTTATTTTGCTTTATGAATTTTTCATTTGTTGGTTCTTTAGTTTTGGATAAACCAGAGCAATATTTCAATATTTGAAGTCTGGAGATCTCTAGTAATTGGAATAGATAGGAACTAAAAATAAGCTTATAAAACTAAAAATTATTTAATTAATCTATGCCTATGAGCTGCTAAGCTTTATTCATAAGGTAACTCTAAAGCCTTCTTTCAGAATCTATGTAGTTACAAGGCTTAAAAAAGGTTTTCCTAGCCCACAGCAGAATAATGTAACAAATCAGAAAGATGAAGGTATAGCAGGCTAAAGCCTTATGGAGCCAAACGGGGCAGAATAGGGGAGAGAGAAAAGCACAGAAATCAGACGCAAGTACTGCAGTCATCATAGACTGACCCCATTTAATGTGGTACAAGGGTTCTGCTCAGCACTGCTGACATTTTTGTTACAAAAGAATAAAGATTATTATTTTGTTGGGAGGGTGGGTTGGAGGAGATACTTGTCCTGTGAGTTCTCGTATGTTTAACAGCAATCCTAGTTTCTACGAGCTAGATCCACTAGCAACCCCACCCCCAGATGTGACAACCAAAAATGTCTCCAGACACTGCCAAATGTCCTCTGGCAGCCAGAGTCAGCCCTGTTGAGAACCACTGATGTATCATTTAGCAGCTGTAAAAACCTTCGTAATATTTGAGAGTATAAATGTGGTATTCTGACAGTAAGCCATCAGGAAGACTATCTTTACCCTCTCTGTTTAAGATAACAGGTAAATATATGACATATTTTAGAACGCTGTATACCTTAGTGATTGGAATTTTGAAAAAATTGGTGTTACCTATGTGGTAGTAAATGTCAGCAATTTTAGAAATTCAGGTATACGGAATATTTTACAATCCTGTGACACTGAAGAAATAAGTCATATAATTATCTTTGTGAAATGTCTGTCTTCCTATTCCTAATTATGCAGTCAAATATAGGTCCTGTGGCATGGCTCCCCTCCCCACCCTCTCCCGAGGATCAGTGTTTCATCTTTTCAACTTCTCACACCTTACGATCAGCACAGAAGAAAGGGGGTATAGAAACACCTCTTATCTCACTTCTCACCATTTCCATACAGATTGCGGCATATATCCAGTATCAGTGAGGTTGTTTTGCCTACTTCTTCTGTTTAAGAAACTGAAAAACACACCAAAACACCAAAAACCTGTACCTCAGATCAGTGCTACCAATTGCAAATACCCACGCAGTGAGGAGCAAGCCAGAGCTAGGTAGGCTCTGGTGGGGTATGGGGAGAGGGTGTAGCAAGAATCCCCCCCAGTAGCAGACTGTCCTTCTCTGTAAGCCCCAAGCAGTCCTTCCGCCAGCCCCTCCACCCTACCCTGGCTGAGGAGGGAGCAGTCTAGAAGGGTGAACTGGGGGGTGAAGAGCGCAGGTCCCTCAGTTGTTGCTGTTTCTCAGCAAGAGTTGTGAAGAAGCATCAGCTCCACGTCTAGGTTCTCGTCCCTCCAAACACCTCGAATCTGCTGAGACGTAGGGGCCCTGGTTCCAGCCGGGTGGCAACTCTGAGAAGAGACTTCATTTTCCAGAAGGCTCTGCGCCCTCGAGGCCTCCGGCAACCACGGGAAGTGCAGTTCCCTGCCGTGTGTGGCGGACTCCTGGTGGCCTGGCCTTTTAAACCCAGAGGACAAGTACTTTTGGTTTCCTGACCACACATCCTGGGCAGTAGGGAGAAGCAGGCCCAGCGCAGCAGTTGGAAATAACCCCAGTATGGCAGGAGGCGGGAAGCTCGCTTTGGATTCCGTGTTGAGATCTGGACAATCAAAATGAAACAAAGTTTCTCACAGAATTTTTTTTTTCTCTTTAGGAGGTAGCGGGAATCAAACCCGGGACCTCATACATGGGAAGCAGGCGTTCAACCACTTGAGCTACATCGGCTCCCCTCTCAGATTGCTCTTATTAGATTGGAAAGCAAGTTGTGCCTTTCCTTTATTCTTTAGAGCATAGTTTCCTAAATAACCTTCTTGACTCAAAGTCTCATCCTACTTTTCTCCTGTCCCATTCCACCTAGCATGTTCCCATTAAACGATGCTTAAGGATGCCCTCTCCTTCACACTATGGTATGACAAGAACAAGGAACATCTGCTTGTTTGTAAGATGGCTAATTTTCTCCAGTTTGTCATTTCCAGAGATTTTTTAAAAGTCTCTCAGGTTATTTAATGTCAAATATGCATACAGACCTTCCTATGCTGGCTACACCATGTTCAAATGGGAACAAACAGCATAGTTGGAAGTTCTTTCTGTCACATTGTTATTTCTCTCAAACTTTACCAACCAAATATTCCCTTCCAGAAAACCCAGGTTTAGATTGACCAGTTGTCTGCAGCTACCTCCCCTGTTTGCTTTTGCAAAGGAATATTAAACTCTGGACGCTGCATCGCAATTTAAATTTAACTATTTCCAGTTCACTACATTTTTACTATTATTCATCAATCCCCTGGTTCTGTGATTTGTACCCACATTTCCTCAATATAATTTTAATTTATCTTATTCTCTCTGTTGGGCACTTTTTGTATATATTAATTCTTCATATTTGTTTTGTCTTCATAATTTTAAACAATTTCAATTTTTCCATTCTATCATTTTATTTCTGATTAAATTTTCTTGTGATATTTTATGTATTTTTATTATTTACATTATATTGGTTAGGAAATACTTTAACAAATTTATTATCCTTATCCCACTTTCCCTGTATTTATTTTAAACTTTACGATTTACTCATTTCTCTTTTGTGACTATTCTCTTGTATTTTTCTATTTATTTTCACATCTTTGTCTTTCATAAGGCGTAAGAGGAACATCTGTGAAATCTGTGTGCTGAGAAAACCTTTCTGAATATTTTATTCCTCCAATCCCTTGACCCCTACTCTAAAATTTCAGGTGTCTAAAACTCAGCTGACTAGAGGACCCAGGCAAAACTGGGGGGAACTGCTGAACCTGAGAACATGTGTCTCTGTATGTGGGCAGCTGCCACTTAGCACCGGTAGATTGCTGCCATGTGGGAGAGTGGGCACAGCATTACAAGATCTTCCAATTTTTCAGAAGGTGTCAGAAATATGTATATCATATGGATTCTCTCAATTTCTAAATACTGGAAAAATACTTTTTAAAAAATGTAATACTAGGTACCTAGCCCAAATAGAACACCAGACTGGTGTGCACCTGCTTCTAAAAGCTATTTCAGGGGCCACTAAAGGAAGGTTACATACAACTTTGCCTAGTAAAAATATCTAACCCATAGGATGTTTCATAAATCAGGAGGTTTAGCTCTTACCAAGCCATTCTTTGAGTCAGGGATTAACACTGTTTGACCTGTCTTACTGTCCCTGGGCAAGTCTCTAGCAAGTGTGGTCTTAATGATCAGGATTCTTTTCTCTCTCAGGAATAAACAGGTTTTCTAATCTTTAGTTACTTGAATAGTAATGTTATTAATATTAAAATTAGTAGATTTCTCTTGGTGTCCAGAAATTGTCTTTGTACCTTTACAGCCATGATTTGTGTCCCTATCTTCTTGGTTTTTGTTATTTTGATTTTATTATTACTTACAGAATTCTTGTTAAATGTTAAGGAATTTTGTAGCATTATCCCAAAATTATCCTAAAGGTTAATAAGAATAGTAAAGTATTAAGGATATTAGAGAATGTTGCATAAATATAATTTTGCATTATATAACGATGAAAATTGTTGAATGAAGTGGGAATTAGGTATGCCACTATTTGGAGAAAATAATGTAATCCTGGTTCTAAGACATCATGGTAAATAGAAAAAACCCACAAATTGAATGAAAGGCAGGGTGAAGCTATGTGAGATGGATTAAACGAAGTGAATATTCCAAGATTGATTTCAAAACTTGTTCAGAAAGTTTGAAGAGAATTATGAAATCCCAAAGGAATTGGAAACTGTATTTTAGATTCGTAGGTCCAAAATAAACCAATCTGGGAACAGTAGAGGATTATCAAATTGAAAGTAAATTAATATATTTTTTTTGACATGTGTTATATCTTTTAACAATCAATTATTATTATTATTCCCATGGAAACTAGAGTAGGAAGAGTAAATGATTTTTTCCTTAGACACAGTTTTTTAGATGTCAGAAATATAATTTCAGGCCCTATATTCCTAGTCTTTCATGCCGCCATTCTGCCATATAACCGCTGGTAAGTGGCTCAGGCGTATTAATCATAAGAGATACTGGGGAACCCTTTCCTCCTTGTGGGTTTATGTGTAGAGATACTAGGTGAAATTCTCAATAATTGACAGTGTGTCTTTCATTTCCTGGTGCAGTTTTTGATACTGCTTAGAATGTACAAACAACTAATGGTGAACCTCTAACCCGTACTCCCTTTTGATTATATAGCATTTTCAGTTCGTTGAACTATCTGCTCAAGAATTTTCTTCCTGGAGTTGAGTATGCTGTCGAGCTTATTAAAATCTGAATGCTTCATATTAAATAGGTGGGAAGGAAAGTAGTTCCAAAACATACTCCTGGGGTGAGGGGGGGTTTGCTTATTTCATCCATTTGCAGAGTTTCCACCGATTCTTCAGAATTTCTGACTTGACAACAGAAAAGTGAGACTTGTCACTGAGTTTTAAAAATAGAGTAATTCCAGGCTTGCCACTTAGAACTGAAATTTGAGGAGAGAGAATGGAGCTATGGGCCCCTGTAAATAAAGGTTCCCTTTATCATCCTATGGTCCATCTCAGACGAGAGCTTCAGGTGAAGCGGTGAGGGCCCAGGTTCCCCCCCGGCACCGTGCTGGTGTTTTCATCTGTCCTCTTAATCCTGTTGAAGCCTTGCGTGTTGGGTAATATGGAAAAGCTCCTGATTCAAATTGTGCCTAAACACAGACTGCAAAAATGAGGACAAGATCCTTCAGTAGTCAGGTTTTCTTACTCAGCAGTTCACTCCATGTTCAGTATACTTTTTAAAAAATTTCTTTTGTCAAGAAACAGGGAAGAACCGCAGGTCAACATCACGATTGTGTGGTTTGCTATTGGTATAATATTTATGTACATTTACACGGCAGTAACCAGGAGACCTCAGAAAATGCCAGAATTTGAGTTCTGTGTCAGGGTACGATTCTTGTCCTTTACGACACAATAGCACAGGAGTTCTTCACAGGGGGTCCGTGAGCTTGAATTGAAATTCAAAAAACCATTATTCTTGTGGGGCCGTGTTGGTGCGGGTGTGATATAGTTATTAAATAATACGCGGCATAGTGTGGACTTAGTAAGGGGTCCGTGGAACAAAAAAGGTCCAGAACCCCTGCAATTGTGGCATTGGAGGAGTGACCTAAGAGGATTTATTGCTCCCCACACAGTGTTTTGTTTTCCTTTGTTTTAAAATCATCTTCCAGTTTGAACCCTCATTCTGAGAGTGAACACTCAGTGCAAGAATTCGTCCTCCCCTGCTGGCGTTCTTCCTCAGCACCTCTCTCTCCGCAGACTCTTCCCTTTTCCTGGGAGTAAACAGTAGAGAGTCCAAATATTAACACTGTGCTCCATACGGTGTGCTTGTGTGTCCTCTCTGCAATTCCCTGGCAGTCATAAATTAATTAAAAAGTGGGCAGGAGCCGCAGAGAAAGAAAGTTCCCTCTCCCCTCCCCTCCCCCACTCCTTGTTCTCCGGGTAAATAGCCTGTGCCTTTGTTCCGACCGCACTATTTCATTTCTGCCTTCATTGTCCTCATTGTTCTGGGAAACAGGAGGGGTCTGGGCTGGAGCAGCAAGGTCTCAGCTAATGACGGGAAGTCTTTAAAGTTTGCGCTGCATTTCATCTTCTCTGTGGGAGTTTTAGGACGCATCCAGTGTTTGATCCCCACCGCGCAACTTTGCTTCTAGTTAATTAACAGATCCCCCATTACACACTCTCATCTAGGAGCACATGGGAGGCCTGTTGGGAGGTAATTCAAGGCCAATCTGAGTGATGGCAGGAATTAGAGAAATCAGTTGTTTTAGGGCTAATGTTCAGGCAATGAAGATGTCCCATTTTGGGGATCCATTTGAGATTTTTCATTATTTTTCTTTTTTATTTAAATAAAAATCAGGATAAGTGGATTCTTTTTGCCCGTTTAACCTTACCGAGAACATTCAGAGCAGTTTTAACTTGCAACTCTTTATAACTGCCTGGAAGGAAAATGAAAAGTAAAAAGAAAGACGGGGGTATGAGACGAAGCAATGCCAGCAGGGATTTTGTTCTCCCTTTTATGGCTAGTGGTCTCTCTCCTGCTCAGCCTTGCAGCCAGGTCACCTCCGTCCACAGCAGCTCTTTCCGGGCACGTGAAGCGAACAGGCAGGCGGGCATGTCTCGGTGGAGGCTCATGCCACTGCCAGGCTGCATCAGGCTTTGTTCTTGTGCTGGGGCTTGTGTTCCAGTGGTTCCGTAATAAACACTCGGCCTCGGCGTTAGGATTCCTTTGGTCTCTGCGCCTTAACAGGTGAGCACTGCTAAATAAGGCAGACTCCCCAGAGGCAGGTGCGCCCTGGAGGGCCAGGGGCAGCCTGCAGGTTTCAGCGACTCTGCTCTACCAATGCTTTCCCAGGTAGCCCGGTTGGACCGGGTTTGAGAGGGGAATGCCTTGTTCAGTGTCTCTCGGTGTCTCCTCCTCCCCTAGTGTCCCCATCCCTATGAGCAGTGACCCCCTTTAGCTAATGAATTAGGAGCTACTCCTGCCTTGCAATTCTCAGTTCGGCACTTGGCAATGGGAATCAAGCCGGGGCTATTTAGTGCAGCAGTAAATGGCCCGCCCCATTAGCCCCCTGGCACGCCGAGCTATTAGGTTGTTTTACTGTTGTTAAAGTTACATTTGTTAGGTGGAGTGGCTGCCCTTCCACACGCGCAGCAGTGCCTGATGCTGGCGGGGGCCGCACGTGCGGGAGCCCTGTGCCACCCCAGCCCCGGCGGCCAGGCTGCGAGGCTGTGCTGTGGGCAGGGAGCGCCAGCGCAGGCTGCTGTGATCTGAAACAGAAGTCTAGGTGACCACGGGACAACCTTGGTTCTCTAGCTTGGCTGTGACAAAACTAATTACATGGGCTCTATTAACCATTAATTTATAGCAGTTCTTAAGTGAACCACTGATTGTTGAAGTGCCATAGAGAAGGAAGGCCAGGGGTGAGGGTCCCTGAATATGCTGGTGGGACGCCGCACAGGCCAGTGGCCAGAGCAGGGTGAGCCAGAGCTGACACACACTGAGCCGGCCGACCCCGGAAGGAAGTGCACGGTCAGTAAGGGAGGAAATGAAGGTAGATATTCAGGGGGCTTCAGTGATTGTGTGTGTATGGAGAGAGAGGGGGGGAGAGAGAGAGAGAGACTATTTCTGCAAAGAAAGGAAAATGCCAGTACTATATAGCTTCATGCAGCCAGCTTGCAGGGTTGAGTTGGCATTTGGTAACTTGGTAGCGGCTGCCAGTGTGTGTGTGGTGGGAGAAGAGGGAATAGACAACAAGAAAAACACATAGAGCTTAAAAAAAGATGTAAAATGATTCACTTCATGCCATATGGACAAAAATGTTGTCACAAAAATAAGGCCAAAAAATAGTGCCAGGTTAGACTTTTAGTTCAAAAACATATGTATAATCATCCCCATGAACATGAATTTTAATTAGTATTTTGATAGAGAGAAACCAGATATTTTTTTAACCTGTTCTGTTCTTGTTTTCTGTTCCTGTCCCAGTTTTAGCCTCCATTAAATATTCATATACTGTATGTTTTGTGTCTGTATGAGAAAATGCCTTATCCCTGGATTGGTGGGAATGCAAACATCTTGGTTTGCGGTGGCATAAAAAATATCTTCCCAGTGGAACTCACAAGCAGAAGCTTATCACTAGGAAATCTCGAGCTCGGTCTGAGGCCCAGGCACACCAAGGAGGAAGGAAGCCATATGCCCTTTCCCTTTGTCAGTGGAGGCATCTGCACCAGTTTGGTTCTCCAGATTTACTCTTCACACCCATCCAGTGTCTTTATTTCCACATCTCATCTCCTTGGGATGTCTTTTAAAAATGAAATGTTTAGTATATATGCATAATATTATATGACAGTGCAGTTTTTAGGCAAAAATTGATAAAAACGTGACTGCAGAGACTTTTTCTTGTAGTAATACTCTCATCGATTGTAAGAAAGTTACCCCACTAATGCAAAATGTTAATAATGGGGGCGGGTATGTAGGACCTCTGTATTTACTGCATCATTTTTCTGTAAACCTTCAACTTCTCTGATAAAATAAAGGAATTTATTAAACTAATGGTCTCTAATAAATGCTTGCATGTTGTTTATTATACTCCACCTACTTCTAAAAAGGATTTCAGATGGCCATCCTCATCAGAAAATATCGTGTTGAACCATCTGCCTTATATGAGCTCTTTCCAACCTTGAGTGAGGTGCTTCGATTAATGCCTTGCATGTGATGGAGGATGATACAGCAAAATGTTTATATTAACTATGATTTTGTTACTTATCCACACTTCAGTTTTTTGTTATTTTTTTCCCCCCAAAGGATTACAGGCAAATCAGATATTTGTGTTAATAGTGATACTAGTGAATAAACCTGGTGCTAAGTATCAATCAAATCGTGGTGCAAAAGCATTAACCTGTTAATTTTCTTGATTAGGACCCCTGAACATTCTTCCGAGCACTGGCTGCACTCCAGTCCACTCTAAGGGAAAAGGTAAAAATCAGCAGGAGTCTTGGAAAAGGTTGATTTCCCCTCACTTCCAGGGTCTCTCAGGGATTTCTCAGACTTTTCTTTGTTGGCAAAACTAACACAGCCCTTCCTTTGTTCTCTCCTCTTCCTTTCTCTCCCCAGGAAGCTCTGGTCCCATCAGCCAGGGTTTTGCCCTGTGGGCATTTTTGAGTGTACCCCTGGTGGTCCTGGCACCTCTGGGCTTGCTGTCCACACTTTAGTCTCTCTTTGAAGTCCGTAGTCATCATGCGGAAAGGGTTACAGCAGAAGGGAGCATGTTACGGGACACACAGTGTCTTGAAGTTACAGACTAAGGCTCATGCTGGCCCATGGTCTTGGCTGGTTCATTTCCGGAAGAGTAGAAGAAAGCTGTGGCTAAGCACACACGCTCGCCTTCAGAACTCCACAGCAGGTTTATATTTGCTGAAAGCTACCTCCCAAACTTCCGTGTCAGACTTATGTGGAATCAACTAGAGTCATTGATTCATAGTTTACAAAAATTTGATATGAGTTCCAAATATGAGGCAGCATTTAGAAGATGATTTGTACGTAGGGGAGTATTTTCTGACTCTTAAGTTTTGAGGAATTCAAGTGGGTTTAGGTTATGAGAGGTTCTCAAAAAAGTCTTGGGAAATGAAGATAAATTTAGAAAAAAACCCAAATGTACCTTCTCTCCCGATTATAAAACAAGACTGTATTGTAATTGCTCTGCATACATAAACCAATGTTCAAGACTAGGAATAAATCTGAGCTCTAGTGAAAGCATCCAGCCTATTTCAGGCTTCCAGTGCTACTCTTCTCCTATGTCAGAAAATTTCCATGTCTTGACATCGCCATTCACTTGAGAGGGGGTATGTGTGTGTAATGAATGCGTTCACTTTCTTTATCTGTGTAGACTTTAGGTTCAATTTAACACAACTTTATTGACACCTACTATGTTTCTAGCACTTGAGTAAATTCCCTTACCCAATGACCTTCTAATTAAATAGGCCAAAATTCATAGAATTTTACATGTGCCAAGTGGATAGAAAGCTAGAAGAGGACTAGAATGGAAGAATGCTGTGTATGGAATTAGCTCATTGTATTTTTTTAAATAAGAAAGAAAGGAATTTATTAAGCCTAAATAGCTTCTGCTAGGTCAGGTTTTACTTATAAGTCAATGGTCACAATATTAAAAAAAATTATGCCATTGCACATATCAGTGTTTTTCACTATGCGGTGACATAGTGAAAAAAATAATCGAGTGGAAACATCAATTCCCCATATCAAAAGCTATGCAGTACAAATGCTCCCAGCCAAAGAAGGCAAGATCTGGAATTTTTTAAAAACATGGATATATAGAATAAATATGCAACTCTCCTGATAATGTTGGCTGATGAAATGAAATTCACCAACTGTAATCCTGGCACAGAGAGGCTCACATAGTGCCTGCGCGCGCACACACACACACACACACACACACACCCTCAGCATATCCTTAATCATTTGCTATCTTATTTACATTTCATTTGCTAGAGTAAATTCTATCATTTGAACTTTTCAAAAATAGATTCCAGTATTACTTAGGCAAAAGTAGGGAGTAATGTGATTGGCTTTCAAATAGCTTATTACCATTCAAATACTCTCTAGATAAATTATATTAAAAAAAAAACACACAAAACTGTTTCAGCTCCCGAAACATTCTAAATGGAGACTTGGCTCTAAGTAATCAAAATCAAAATCAAAATTGCTTTCGTTGTGCAGAGCAGCATTAAAAGCCTTGTCCACTAATTGAATGAACGGCACTCCTGAAGCTGCCGTGTCCTCTCATTAGGTGATATTGCAGGCACTCTCTGTCATCCTGGGTTGCGGTCTCAATCTAACAGTACTGCTGGCTCAAATTAGTGGTAATTCATTATAACACACTCTGTCCATCCGGCAAAACAACAATGTGAAGCCAGTGGCACATCCGTCTACCGCTGCTAATCCTTCATCTCATTCCGTCCCATTTAATTCAAGCTACCACCTTTGCTTGAGCCTTCAAGCTTCTTTAGCTACCTGGTGATTGGGGACGTAACTTGACTGAAGAACCGCATCCAGTCCTCCTCCATTAAAGTTATAGAGAGAAATAGGATATCTAGCAATGGGCTAGGGAAGTCTGGAAAATGATGTAGTTATCTGAAAGGAGGAACGAGCATTCATTTGTACATGTGTGCATGCCATGACTTGGAATTTAAATACCTCATGTGTGTCTACTCATAGGGGATATTAATAGAAACTATTGGATAGAATGTTCAAAAATGGGGTCTAAATCCCAAGATAATGAACGTTTTCTGGCCATATGAGTTTGGTTACTCTGCACATTTTGGGGGAAATGTCATGTTTATATAATGGACTTTGCCCTTAATAGCCAGCAGAAAGAAGCCATGGGGAACATGTTCCAGCCATGATGCACTGGATGCTTCCTCCCAGGAACTCTAAATTGTATGTTTATATCAATCTGTTCATTGTGTTGATTCAAATAATTTATTCTATCCATGGAAGAATGACTCAGCTATACCCTGAAAGGGTTTCTAAATAGTGTCTGGATGTTGTTTTTCACTCTGAAGTCCTTAAATGTGTCATGCATATAGTAAAGGCGGCACATATTGACCAGCTTTCTCCACAGCTTTGGAAGCATGGTGCTTTCTCAGCATGAGATACAGGGCAGTTGTATCACCCACTGTTTTCCCAAGGCAGGGCCTAATCTCACTGTAGGGTGTCTGCTCCAAGCAAAATGGGCATGGTGCGATTTTAGCAACTTTAAAAGCCTGACTACCCACATATCCTTTATCGTTTGAAATTCTACAATTAGATTCATTCCTTTGGGTTGTATTTAAACGAATACTTTTCTTAACATAATTGTATTGCCTAGAAGAATTAATAGATTACTGTAAGTTTTCAGTAATTATTCATTCATTTATCTAAAGTTTCTTTCCTCAAAAATATCCCTCCACAAAATGCTAACAAAATCCTTCAGTTCAGAACTAGTGTCCATTACCTCATTCCACAGTAAAAAGTTTGGATAAAATAGGGATATACCTGCTTCTGTGCAGTAGTTCTTAACATGTCTTGACTGGATACTTGTTTTCTTCACCAAATTTGCTCCACATTCAGCCTCCACAATTTCAACTAATGGCAGCATCGTCTCACTGCTCATTCCAAACACCTGGGAGTGATCCTTCATTCCTCGCCTTTACTCACACCCATTTCTAATCCATTGGCAAATTAATCTGCCTAAAAAATGTATTATGCAGAATTCATCCCTGCTCCTCTGGTCCAAGATGCCATAAACTGTTACCTAGAATATTAAAATAAACTCTGACTTTGCCCACCTTCAGCCTATTCTTACCATAGCATTTTTTGCTTGTCAGAAGGCTTGAGGATTACTGTTGGCTTTTAGTGGGAAGAGTTTAGAAATACTCAACTATTTGCCATATGCAACAGCACAGACAAGAGTAGCCCACCCAACCTATTAAAACAAAGTCACACGAAACCCCCCTCCTCTGCTCAAATCCTTTCAAGTGACTCCCAGTTTTACTGCAACAAAAGCCAATGTTCTTCCAATGGCCTACAAAGCGCCACACAATCTGTGCCTGCCCCCACCCCCTTGTCTGATCTCATTTCCCAGTACTCTCCCATTCACTCGGTCCATTACAGTCCCTCTGAGAGTGCAGCCAGGCCCGCATGCCCTTCTCTCAGCCTGAAAAGTTCTTTCCCCAACATACACTCCTTCCTCACATGCCCCCTCCTCAGTGAACCTTTCCCCGGCTACCCTGGTTAAAATCGCAAGTCCTCTTCTCAGATCCACAAACTGTTTTTTTTGTCTGCAAAATTCTTATCATCTACTAACACATTATGTTATATTCATGTCTTTTTTTCACTCACCAAGCTGTAAGCTACCTGGGAGAAGGAATTTTATCTATTTTTGTTCACAGCTATGACTGCATTGCTTAGAAGAGTATCTTGCACATAGTAGGTACTCAAAAGGTGGTTTTTAAATTAATGAATTTAATCTTGGGCCAACCTTAGATGTTGTTGCATTAAAGAAATGGAAATTAAAAAGCTGAGAGGCAACTAGATTTGTTAAGAGACACTTAGCTAGTAAAGAGTAGAGTTTATACATGTACTCATGAATACCTTTATTCATTTATCCACTAAATATGTATTAAACTTCTTTTTTATGTCAAGCACTGTTCTAGGTGCTTGTATTAGCCAAAGAGGTGCTGATGCAAAGTACCAGATATCTGTTGGTATTAAAGGGTGTTGATTGTGGGTAAAAGCTTACAGTTACAAGGCCCTAAAGAGTCTGACTCAAGTTACCATAAGGGGTACTTTCTCACCCAAGTCAGTTGCCATGTGTTAAAGTAAGATGGCGGACCTGGTCTGTCCTTCCTTCTTCCTCGTAAGGCTCTGTGGGCCCAGCTTCTTCTGATCTCAGCTGTAGGCTGGCATAGGGTTTGTTTCTTTCCGGATGTCCTCAGCTCAGCTGCTCTGTTCTCTTCAGCTGCAAATTAACAGGTAAATGACTCGTCTCTCTTCCTGGTCTGTGTGGTGGAGCTCTCTTTCTTCCTGTGCCGCCTTTGATGTGTCTTCTTGAGTGAGTGTCCGTTTATATCAACCCACCAAGGGGGCGGGGCATCAACCCCGAATTACACCCTACTGAGTGGTTGAATCAAAGCCCTAATCTTAACATAATTTAATCAAAGGCAGCTCAGCTGAATCTAATATAGTCAAAGGGGATCATGCCCAGAGGAACAGACCAGTTTATGAACATAATCCTTATCTTTTTTGGGGTTCATAAATAATCTCAAATTATCACAGTTCTAGAGGAAAAGCAATGAATGAAATAGGCAAGGTCATAAAACAAAATAGTTTTAGGGATGGGAAGTGCTATGAAGAAAAGAGTCAAAGAGTAGTGGCTTGGGGAGGACATTCTACTTTAGAGAGGCCAGGGGAAGCCACCATGTCTAGTATTTTTTCCAGGGCTACCACTAGCTTATTTGTGTATTATTAACAATTACTTTATTAGGTATATTAGGAGATATTTGAAAAGAAAAGGAAATGGGGAATTGATGCACAGACTGGTCTATTTTGAAGATGCCTGTGTGGTCTATTGGAAAGAAAGGATTTGAAGCCAACAGGGTTCAAATCCCAGCTCTACCCCATGCTGACCATGTGACCAATGACAACTAAGTTCTACTCAGTGACCTCATTTGTATACTGGAGTTAAAAATGCTCACTTCAGAGTATGGTTGTGAAGAGCCATTGTAGGTAGAGTGTCTAACATGTAATAAAGGAAGTCAGTAAATGGCTATTATACCAGAAGGGGACCTTGGTGGGCCTGATGGTGTACCCCAGTGGGGGTCGGTGTGCTGTGGAGGGTGTCGGGGCTGTTGGGAGGGTTCTGGGTGCCAACTCAGAACATTTGCAAACACTTTTTGGCCTTACTTATATAGCAGTATACAATAATTTGTATGAAAATTTTTTTTCTATTAATAACTTTTTATTACTTTAACACTTATAATTTATTGGAGAAACATTTAGAAAATGTAAATGAACAAAACAAAGAAAGTAAAAATAAGTTCCTGTGGTTCTAAAATGGACAGTGTAACATTTTAGTATTTATCCTTTGAGTCATTTATATGTATAATGTGTTTATGTATGTGTGTGTAAACAAAAGTACATTCATTATATAAAATAGGAATCCTCTCCCTATTAACCAAAATTAAGGTATTATAGCATGTATTTAGAAGTTTGTGGGCTCTGGAGTTGCACAAATGTGTGCTTGAATCTGAGCTCTGTTAATTACTGAGCTTCAGTTTCCTTGGCAGGTTAGTAGGGGGGTGGTCTATAGGTTAATTAACCAGTACCATATTGTTAATCATTTGGATTGATTACTTTTTAAAATAATATCTATAATTTTCAGGTAAAAATATTTGTATATAAATCTTTTCTTATGTTTAGAATTATTTCCTCAGGATATCTTCTCCAGAGTGAAATTACATATGAATATGTATAAGATTGCTGGTGTGTATGATCAAAATATTTTTTAAAATGTTTGAACCACTTTCAACTTTCATCAACCACATATCTTTCCAGCATGGAGTATTATGATAAAAGCCTTTTTCTCATTTGATGGTAACCTATAATTGGGTGCTACTTGTTTGCTCCACTTGTATGTCCTGTGAAATGGGACGAAGTTCCTCAGTATCCTTTGGGGAGTTATGGAAGGCTTTCCTGAGAATGTGTAAAATTGCAGTGAGAATTGAGGGATGAGTAGGCAGAAAAGAATGGCTGAACGTTGAAGGTCAAGTTGTCTCGTGCATAAAGTTTGCCACTGGAATAAGGAGGCCAGCTAAGGAAGCTATCACGATAGGCAAGGAGACAAGAATGAACCATAGAGAAGGAAGAGGCGAGGGCTATGGAAATGGAGAGAAAGGAACACATTTTATAGATATTTAATAAATGCGATGCATATAATTCAGTGGGCAATTAGATGGGGATGGTGAGAGAGAAAGGAGTCTCCTTCCAGGTTTATTCTAAGAACTTCATATTGAAGAGTTCTAAATTTATATAAGTCATCATTTTGTTTAAGATTTTCTGAGTTCAATTAAATTAGAAAAGCTGAATTAAGCAAAGACTCTCCTTACTCACTCAGTAGATGTAGGTTGCTAGCATGCCTTACCATCCCTCTTCTTTTAGAAAGAGCCAGCCCACCAAGCACACACCCTTTGGGAGATCATCTTACTCATTCTCCTCCCACCCCATAGGTTCCTGGGAAAGTCCTGGCCAATCATAAAACCTCATTCTGTTGGTCACTATGAGTGATAGAAAAGAAAAAGACATAGTCTTCCCAACATGCATACTAAAATACCTTCTCTTGTGACATTTCACCTTCCCCACTGAATGTTAATTAAAAACTAGTTAAAATATCTGTGCATGTTCTTGCTGTGGCATGAAAGATGATAATAAAAGTAGTAAGATGATCTATCAGTGATTGAGTACTTACAGTGGACCAGGCACTCTTCTAAGCAATTGACACGCATTACCCCATTTAGCTGTGCTAGCCATCGTGTAAGGCATGCTTTATTATAATCTCCATTTAACATATAAGGAAATGGAGGCACCAAGAAATTAAGTAACTTTCCAGCATTCAAACATAAGTGCTGAAACTGATATAGTCAAAGTTAACAAATTCTTGATAGAGAAAACATGGCATTTTTGTGCATGATCTTAAAGAACAAGACCAACAACTAAATCTCTCTTCCATAATGTTCAACTTTACTTGTAATTGCTTTTGGGGGAAAAAACTAAGATTTTTGATTTTATATTGTTTAATTAAATGAAAAATTAACTATACAAATGCCATATCTTTTTGTTGATGGATGCTTTATTCTGTATATCTTGTTATCTTGCTTCCTTTTTTACCCTTAGAAATTTCTGCTATATAATTTCATATCTTATTTAATTTATTTATAAACGGTATCATGTCTACTACATTATTAACTCCTAACAGGCAGAATTCATGTGTGATTCATCTTCCTAGCCTTCAAATAGGCAAAAAAGAGAGAAATTAGCATTTAATTATTTGGTTCTGGAAATACATTTGTTCAATTAATCATCACTTTAAAGATGAAGAAACAGCCTCAGATAGGTTTTTACCACCTTTAATAAGTTAATGGTTGAACTCAAACTCAAGACTAGATGATCCTAAAGCACTTTTCATTTTCTTCCTCCATTCTGTCTTATTATATATGGAATATCTTACATTAAGTGCTCAGAAACTTTTGGTGAGTAAATGAATGAATGAATGGATGGATGATTTTTATTCAACAAAGCCCAAACTTAACTCACAGGATTGTTCACTCTTTAGAGGAAGGAATGGAACCTTATTTAAACTTTGACAGAAAATCCATCTGGATAGTCAGACTTGACAAGAGGTTAGCATATTAGGTAGTAAAACTAGAACTGATCAGGTTGCTTAATAATACAATTCTTCTTATCATGAAATTGGGTAAATGTGAGTACATTCTGAGAATAATGTATTCTCTGAGTACTTCCCTAAAGACATTCACATTAAAATTAAAGATTACGTAGGTAGAATTAGGGAACTTCAATTTTATTCCACTGAAAGTTTATATTTTTTAAGTAGATGTTTTCCTTTGTATTTTTCTAGTTTGTGTTGGCAGCTAAAACTTGCTTTCATAACAGTCATTATCAAATAGAAAAGTATAAAATCTCTAAGATATGTATGATATCCAACTTAAAATAAATAATATTCTAAACTGTCTCCATACCTTGGATTAAAATTTTCTCACACTATCAGCCCTGATTAAGTGACAGTAATTCATGGGGTTTATTATAATTCTTGAAATCTGCTAAAAAGACTAATCTCTGAAGAATTCCTATTGTTTTATTATTATTGGCATTTAATGTTAACATGGCTTTAATATTATCTGCCAAGGTATAATCTATCAAAATATAAAATTTCTTTTGTATTATCTTAACATGTTTGGATTTTTCAAAGGAGATAGATGTGTTGTTTTTGTTTTAAAAATAGGAATATATGTAAGTCTAAATTAAGGTGTCATTGTGGTTTTGTTTTTATTTAATTTTTTAATTAGAGAAGTTGTATATTTACAGAAAAATCATGTAAAAATCACACAGTTCCCATATACCACTGTTGTTGACACTTTGCATTGGAGTGGTGCCTTTGTTACAAGTGATGAAAGAATATTAAAATTGTACTATTTAGTACAGTCCAGAGTTTACATTTGGTGTATTTTCCCCCATATGCCACTGTTGTTTATACTTTATATTAGTATGGTACATTTGTTATAATTCAGGAAAGAATATTTTCATGCTTTTACTGTAATCTATAGTCCATCATTATAACTATAGGGTTATAATGGCCTATGTTTTACTTTTTAATTTTTATTCTAGTAACATGTATGCAGCGTAAAATTTCTTCTTTTAACCACATTCACATATTTAATTCAGTGCTGTTAATTACACTGACAATAATGTGCTACCATCAGCCATTTCCAAAACTGCATAATCAACCTAAATAGAAATTGTGTACAAGTTAAGCATTAACTCCCCATTCTCTACTCAGCCCTTGGTAACCAATATTCTCGATTCTAACTCAGAGTTTGCTTATTCAAAGTATTTCATATTAGTGAGATCATACAATATTTGTCATTTTGTGTCTGGCTTATTTTACTCAGCATAATGTCTTCATGGCTTATCTGTGTTGTTGCATGTAACAAGACTTTGTTCCTTTTTTATAGATGAATAATATTTCACTGTATGTACAGAATACATTTTGTTTATCCATTCATCGATTGAATGAACGCTTGGGTTACTTCCATCTTTGGCAGTTGTGAATAAAATGTCACAATGAAAATTGGTGTGCAGATATCTGTTCGAGTACGTGCCTTTAATTCTTTTGAGTATATACCTGGTAGATGGATTGCTGGGTTATATGGTAATTCTGTACTTGGCTTTCTGAGGAACTGTCAAACCGTCTTCCATAGTGACTGCACCATTTTGCATTCCCACCAGCAATGAATGAGTGTTCCTTTTTTTCCACATCCTCTCCCACACTTATAATTTTCTGTTTATTTTTTAATACTAGCCATTCTAGTGGGTGTGAAATGGTGTCTTGGGGATTTTATTTGCATTTCCCTAATAGCTAGTGATGTTGAACATCTTTTCATGTGCTTTTTAGCCAATTGTATATCCTCTTTGGAGAAATGTCTAAAGTCTTTAGCCCATTAAAAAAAATTTTTTTTTGTCTTTTTATTGTTGAATTGTAGGATTTCTTTTTATATTCTTGATATTAACCCTTATTGGAAATGTGGTTGCCAAATATTTTCTCCAATTGAGTAGGTTTTCTTTTTACTTTCATTTCTTGTGCTTTGGATGTAAAGTTTAAGGAACCATTGCCTATCACAAGATCATGAAGATGCTTCCCTACATTTTCTTTAAGGAGTTTTATAGTCTTGGTCTTTAGATCCATTTAAAATCAGGTCTTTGATCCATTATGAGTTAATATTTATATATGGTATGAGGTAGGGGCTCTCTTTCATTCTTTTTCATAGGGATATCCAAATCTCCCAGTGTCATCTGTTGAAGGGGCTATCCTTTCCCAACTAAGTGTACTTGACAGTGTCAGAAGTACTTGGCCATAGATATGAGGGTCCATTTCTGAACTCTCAATTTGATACCGTTGGTTGATATATCTATCCTTGTGCCAGTACCATGATGTCATGACCACAGTAGCTTTGGAATAAGGTTTAAAGTCAGGAAGAATGAGTCCTCCAATTTTGTTCTTCTTTATCAAGATTTTTTGGCTACTTGGGGCCCCTTTCCTTTCCAAATAAATTTGATTGTTGGCTTTTCATTTCTGCAAAGAAGGCTGTTGGTGTTTTGATTGGGATTGCATTGAGACTGTACTAACAATATTTAGTCTTCCAGTCCATGAACATGGAATGTCCTTCCATGTTTTGTAATTTTCTGTGTACATGTCATTTACATCATTGGTTAAATTTATTCCAAAATATTTGTTTCTTTTAGTGCTATTTTAAATTGAAGTTTTTTCTTGATTTCCTCCTCAGATTGCCCAATACTAGTGTATAACAATGCTACTGATTTTGGCATGTTGATCTTGTATCCTGTTAGTTTGCTGAATCTGTTTATTAACTCTTGTAGCTTTGTTGTAGGTTTTTTGGAGCTTTTTCTGTGTAGGATCAGGTCATCTGCAAATAGTGAAAGTTTTACTTCTTTCTTTCCAATTTGGTTGCCTTTTTTTTTTTTCTGGCCAAACTGGTTTGTCTGGAACTTCCAGTACAATGTTAAATAGCAGTAATGACAGTCGGCATCCTTGTTTTGATACAGATCTTAGAGGGAAAGCTTTCTGTCTTCACAATTGTGTATGTTTTCATTTATGCCCTTTATCATGTTGAGGAAGTTTCCTTCTATTCCTATTCCTATTTTCCTAAGTGTTTTTTTTAACTAGAAAGCATGTTGGATTTCGGTAAATGCCTTTTCTGCATCAATGGAGATGATCATGTAGCTTTTTGCATTCATTTTGTTAAGTTGGTGTATTACGTTAATTGTTTTTCTTATGTTGAACCACCTTTGCATACCTGGGATAAAACCCTCTTGATCATGGTATATAATTCTTTTAATGTTGGATTTGATTTGCAAGCATTTTTGGGGTATTTTTGCATTTATATTCATAAGAGAAATTTGTCTGTAATTTTCTTTTCTTGTAGTATCTTTATCTGGCTTTGGTATTAGGGTGATGTTGGCCTAATGAGTTAGGTAGTGTTTCCTTTTTCTCAAGTTTTTGGAAGAGTTTGAGCAGTATAGGTATTAAGTCTCCTTGGAATGATTGTAGAATTCACCTGGAAGCCGTCTGGTCCCAGGGTTTTCTTTGTTGGGAGGTTTTTGATTACTGAGTCAGTCTCTTTACTTTCAATTGGTCTGTTGAGGTCTTCTCTTTCTTCTAGAGTCAGTGTAGGTTGTTCTTGTGTTTCTAGGAATTTGCCCATTTCATCTAGATTGCTAGGTTGTCTAATTTGTTGGCATACAGTTGTTCATAGTATCCTCTTATGCTCTTATATTGCTGTGGGGTCAGTAGTAATATTCCCCCTGTCATTTCTGATTTTATTTATTTACGCTTTTTTTTTTCTGTGTCAGTCTAATTAAGGGTTTGACAATTTCATTGACCTTATCACATTGCCAATTTTTGCTTTTGTCACTTTTCTATTGTTTTTTTTTTTAATTCTCAATTTCATTTATTTTCTTTCTAATCTTTGTTATTTCTTTCTTTCTATTTGCTTTGGGATTCGTTTGCTATTCTTTTTCTAGTTCCTCTAGCTGCGTAGTTCGGTTTTTGAGTTTAGCATTTTCTTTTTTTTTTTTTAAAGTAAGTGTTTGATGCTATAAATTTCCCTCTCAGCACTGCCTTTGCTGCATCAAATAAATTTTGATATGTTATGTTCTTATTTTCATTCAGGTTCTCTGCTCCCATAACCCTCTGTTTCCCTCTTCATATTATCTTTGTTCCACTTTACCACTTTATATTTTGAATATATATTGTCAGGAACTATGCCTTTTTCTTGTTCGATTGTATTCTGATTCTTGTAGGAATTAAAGTGTAGAATTGCATATTGAGGATACAGTACTATTGCATTTTACATTTATACTTTTAGTTACCCATACTGATAATCTTCATTTCTTCACACTACGCCAAAGCACTATCTACTATCTTTTCCTTTCCAGAACTCCCTTTAGAAGAATTAGTAATTCTTGTAGTGCAGATCTTTTGTTGACAAACTCAGTTTTTGTTTATTTGTGAATATTTTAAATCCCCCCTCATTTTTGAAGAACAGTTTTGCTCAATCAAGAAATTTTGGCTGGCACTTTTTCTCTTTCAGTACCTTAAATATATCATACCACTGCCTTCTTGCCTCCATCGCTTCTGATGAGAAATTGGCACTTAGCCTTATTGTGGATCCCTTGTGTATTAGTCAGCCAAAGGGGGTGCTGATGCAAAGAACCAGAAATCTGTTGGCTTTTATAAAGGGTATTTATTTTGGGTAAAAGCTTACAGTTACAAGGCCCTAAAGAGTCCAACTCAAGGTTCCAATGAGGTACTTTCTCACCAAATGTCTATTACCATGTGTAAAGCAATATGGCTGTCAATACTGTGAGACTTTTCTCAAGTCTCCATGGACCCAGCTTCTTCTGATCTCAGCTGTAGCCTGGAGGGGTCATTTCTTCCCGGGACTGCCCAGCTGCTCAGGGCTCTGGTGTCTTCAGCTGCAAACTATCAGGCAAATGGCTCATCTCTCTTCCTGGGGCCTCTGCCATGTCAATGGAGCTGTCTCTCTTCCTCTATGTTATTCTTCTGTGTGTCTCCTTGTTTGAGTGTCCATTTATATAGCCCACCAAGGGGGTGGTGACTGAACCCTGGGTCACAGCCTACTGATGAGGTTGAATCAAAGCCCTAATCTTAATTTAATCAGGTAAATGTAAAACTTTTGAATTAAATACAATCAAAGGGTATCATGCCCAGAGGAACAGATCAGTTTACAAACATAATCAATATCTCTTTTTGGAGTTCATAAATAATATCAAACTGCCACACCTTAAATGTGACAAATAGCTTTTCTCTTGTTGCTTTCAGAATTTTCTCTTTATCTTAGTCATTTGATTTGTGTCTCAGAGTTGGTCTGTTGGGATTTATTCTGTTTGATGCATGTTGTGCTTCTTGGACATGTATATTTATATCTGTCATAAGAGTTGGGGAATTTTCGGTCATTATTTCCTCAAATATTTTTTTCTGCCTCCTTCCTCTTCTCTTCTCCTTCTAGTACCCCCATGACATGTATGTTTGTGTACTTCTTGTTATCACTCAAATCTTTGATATGCCATTCAACTCTTTCTATTCTTTTCTTTAGCTGTTCTTCTGACTGTAGGATTTCAATTGTCCTGTCTTCTAGTTCACTGATTTTTACTTCTGCCTATTCAAGTCTGCTGTTTTATGCCTCTGGTGAATTTTTTTTAATTTTTTTTTTAATAAAGATTTATTTATTTATCCTCCCCTTGCTGCTTGTGCTTGCTGTGTCCATTTGCTGTGTGTCTTCTCTGTGTCTGCTTATCTCCCCCTTGCTGTGAGGTCTTGCTGCATCAGCCCACCGCGCCGCGCGGGCCGGCCTGCCCTCACAAGGAGGCCCCGGGAAGCGAACCCGGGGCCTCCCATATGGTAAATGGGGGCTCTATCAACTGAGCCACTCCCGCTTCCCTCTGGTGAATTTTTAATTGCTACTATTGTGCCTTTCACCTCATGTGTTATGTTTCTTTTTTATACTTTCAGATTCTTCTTTAAGCTCACAAATTGTCTTCTTAATATCCTTTATCTATTTATGCTTATTTTCCTTCATCTCCTTGGATTGATTTAGGAGATTTGTTTGAACTTCTTTGATTAGTGGTTTCAAATTCTGTGTCTCCCCCGAAGTTTTAATTTGTTCCCTTCACTGAGCCATAGCTTCCTGCTTTGTAATTTATTGCTTATGTCTAGGCATCTCATTGTGTCTTGATGAGTTAATTCTAAAGGTCAGTTTTTTCCTCTTTTCTAGGGTCTATTGCTGATTAGATTTGTGTTAAGACTCTGCTTTGATGCTTAACCTTCAGGTCCAGCTTATTCTGGGCCTTTAGATTAGTGTTTAGCTGATCACATATTCTCAGCTCTTCTTCATCTGATTCTTGCCCTGGATATGTGGTGTAGTTTTTAAGATTTAATTTTTGGTGCAACTGTTTCACTTCCAGGAGAAAGCTTCCTTTCCTCTGTTCCTTCTCTGGGGATCTTGATCTGTTTTGTTTGTTTCTGTGCAGGATTTTTTCACTAGGTGCTACGATTTGTTTAATTTCTCCTCCTCACTCAGTGCCCCCTTTGCATATAATTTTTAGTTCTAGAACCCGCCTGTGTTAATAGCATTTCAGCTTAGCCCTCCTGCCCCTTTTTTTCTTGTGAGGCTTTTCCGCCTCTAGTTTCTTCCTTGCTATGTTTTCCGCCCATGGAGCCCGATGAGGTAGTAAAAAATTTTTTATTGTTGTCTATCTCAATAAATAAAACTGGGCCCAGGATCACCAGATCACCTTAGGTTACACACACACACACACACACACATACAAGACTGAATTCATAATATAAATATTTTTTAAAATTGTTTTGGCTCCAAAATAGCTTGTTCACATTTTTATATTTCAACTGCCATTATATATTTAACTGCTGTTTATAAAAGTTTATTTTTAATTGCTCATCCATTATTATTTCATCAATCATTAACTGGCAAAGTCCTACCTAACTGACATGGCTATATGCCTATGAATCTAGAATAGGAAAAAATACATTGCCATGGATTTACATGCTATAGCTTCCGAAAGTTTGCAGTACAAATCTTGTTTAAATCTCTTTATGATGTTTAATACTTTCACCTGAGTGTTTTAGAATTACTTTGATTTCTCACTTAGTACTTTCTTTTCCTTTTTTAGAATTGCAAGAAATAGATAATACCAAGGACACCAGAAGTGGGAGAGATTGGATTGGGAGACCCAGCAGGTCAGGACATGTGCATTCTCATTTGATGATCATTCTCTTTGCCATGTTCTTTTTAATCTATTGCCACTTGTTTATTTCTTGTACTTGCTTATTATCTTGTACTTATTTGTACTTGCTTATCTCAGTTTTGCTAGCAGTGACTAATATCCTTATATAAAAATTCTGGTATTTGGATAATCATCTTTTTAGGATTTGAAGATAAAAATAATTTAAAGGAACTTTCAAGACTAGAAGAAAATACCTTCTCTAAGAAGATATATAGGGACCTGTATTTCTGTTACTCCTTATGTTATATAACCTGTTTTGAAATGAAGACTTGATTACTTCCCAGAATCTAATCCTTGAAATATATTACAATGTTATTAATTATTTAATTGTAGTGGGAGAACACTTGGATCATGACGTCAGGTTGCCTTTTTGTCTCTGTTATATACTCTGGGCTTAGGTGTACCCCTAAAAGCTTGGGACACTCTTCAGAGTCAAATTTTAATTGTTGAGTGCTGACTGCCATGGATAGATGGAAGGTTAATTAAATCAGGCAATTTATATGTAAACAGAAGGCTCAAAAGCCCTGCTTTGAGCATCTTCCAGGGCTGTGGCATGTGGAAGGTTAGAGCTGAGTCACAGCTCAGTGAGCTGACGTCGTGTTGGCCTTTGTGATCCCCTGGTAGGCCATTGCCTGAGTGTCACCGTGAGTGACGGAGAGATTTGAGGCTACATCCTTCTTCAGAGGAATCTTAAGCTACTAATCTACTATTGCCTAATTCTTTCTAGATGCTCGGGGATCCCCATCTCATGTTATCCCTCCAGGTGACCACTTCCACATCTCCTCAGCAGTTTGACTCACATCCTCCATAGTTAGGCCTCCTATAGGCCAACTGCCAGTGGGTTTTTCTACTTTCATAACACAGAGATACAAATGCCTTTGTCTTCAGCCTGATCATATCTCTTCAAGTAAAATGGCTTACTTAGAAACGTTGCTAAACTATAAGTTCTTCTACCAGGATGCTTCAGGGATATTGCTTGGTTTTTCGTTTTTTTTTGTATTACCATTAGGGATTAGACAAATTAGTTATTATTGGCATGTATATTGAGAAAACACTACCCTCCAGCTAAAGGAAAGATAATTTCAAGTATATCTTTATGCTTACCTGCAAGACTCTACTCTCAGCTAAATTAGGCAAGTTGTATAGAAAGCTGTATTTAGAATTATATGCCCAAGTAATTGGATTTGTAAATGTGTCTTTACTGATTCTTGCAGGGTTTTGAACCACTTTTGGGGGGTACATTCATAAAGAGTTTTCTGGTAGTAAATATCCAAAATGTTTACTAATGTCATACAATTAAATATTTAATACAAATAAATTGAATTTATTTGAAAAGGCAAATATCTCGTAGATCTCTAAAGTCTTAAGAGATAGAAAGCAACTCAATCCAATCAACTAATTTTACACATCTAAATTGCCACCCAGTATTACATGAAACATTAGAAACAGAGCTAAATCTGGATTTCTTGGCATGATGCAAGCCTACTATATTGTACTGCCTTACAGGTTATGGAATACATAGCATTCTGCACTCAGCGTTTTGTAAACAATCAATACTAATACTTCATTTTGGACTGTATTAATATGAGAAGTAATCAAGAACTTTAAGATTTTTCTGCTGCTGTTTCTCTTTGAGAAGTTTCCTCTTTAGCCGGATGAAATAAAAAAGATGATTATTCATTCATTCATTCACAAGAAAATTTCCCACTCTCCTGGAGTTTTCATTCCAGTGGAGAAAAACATAAAGATTCTAATATATGATATGTCAATAGAGCTAAGTGCTAAGATGAAAAATAAAGCGCGGTAAATAGAGAATGATGGAAGGCTATTTGACGGGATAGTCAGGGAAGGCCTCACTGATAAGGAGAGCATGGAGCAGAGTCCTGAATGGAATGAGTAGATATATGGGGAGAAGAGCAAGCCTAAGTGCCTCAAGGCAGAAGTGGGCTTGGTGCATTGAAGGAAGGGCAAGAGGGTCAGTGTGGCAGGAAGAGAATTCGGACTGGAGGAACAGGAGGTATTTGAGAATGAGGAGGTGGTGCGGTATGCATGTAAGGCCTGGTAGACCACGATAGGGTCTTGATTCTGATCCTGAGTGAGAAGAGGCTTATTAAGCGGGTTTTAGCGAATGAGAGGCATGATGTATCTGATGTGTTTTAAGGATTATTTGACTTTTAGGTTGTGTAGATCATTTGTTTTTCTTTCTCTTTATACACAAAATAAATGATGAATAAAAAGAGGCTTAAATTGACAACGATCAGGGCAACGTTAATTAGGGTATTCATGATAGAATGTGTTCAAGGAACTAATATTAGATAATACAGCTATCATTTCTAGCTTCCTGATTTGCAGAATTCTTTTGAATTCGCACCACAATCTTTGGCTTTGTATAATAATTTGTCATTTCATAATAGTTATCTTAATAATAATGATATGTAATATTTTTAAATTGTGTGCATCCAATTAGTTGCTTTGCATCGCTGAATTTCCCATTCATTTGCCATGTAAAATTTCAGTTGAAACTCTATATAGCCTTGTGGAGCCACAAACATGTTTTGAAATTTATCTTCTATTTAGAAGGTAAGATATTTGAAAATTATGTTTTGGGTTTTATTATAATTATCTGATGATCTGTGAAAATGTTTATGAGGAGGAAACAATGAGGTCATTAAAAAAATACTTAAGTAGGAATCAGAAGACATGCATCCTGGAAGCAGCTCTGGAAGTTACTATTTGGGTGGCTTGGGTATGTTTTAAACTTTTGTTCGCCTTCCATGTGACCAACACTGCTTGTTCCAGAGGGAGAAGTTCAATGCTATTATCTCTGCAATTCCTTTACATTTGTTAAACTATCATGAACATATTAGGTGATGAACAGAAATTTGGTTAATAAAGTTTCACCTACATTAGAAGTGACTGTTTATAGTACAAATGAGAAAACAAGTGATATTATTTAATATAAATAGCAAAGAATAAAATGCCTATTTTTGGAAAAAATGACAGGTTACAGAAGACTATTAATACTTGGAAAAAAAGTTGTTTCAGGAGTTATCATCCCTATCCTGGAAGAATCTAAGTGCCTATTACATAAGGAATATGAGGACAGTGTGGTTTTTACTAGTGTCTTGTCATAACCGTTACTAATTGCTAAAAAAAAATCACCCCATTTTCATATATTTAAGTTAATACAGTCAAAAAACTTTTAAAAAAACCTCTAACTAGGTTATCTAGATTATGTTCCTATTATTTGCCTATCAGAATATTCCCGCAACAAAAATATACAAGCCTATTTCTTGATGAATATTTATATAATAAATATAAATATATATAATATTGAAAATTCTTATGTATTTGAAATTCTTTCCTTTTTATTCGTAAGAATAAGAATCAGTTTTATAATTAAAGAGAACAATAAAGAAATTAGTCTTTGGCATTTTCTGGAAGGGCATGCCTCCCTCACCAACACATCTAATTGTCCTTGAATATGGGGTGAGCCAGGTCCTTTCCTGTCACAGACAGTGGGGGAGCTCTTCCTTCTCCCTCCACCTAAGCTTAAACACCCTGTCTTCTGGCCTTTCCAGAAACCTTTATTCTTCTCTCCTGTATCATCAACTACTTCTTTACTAGAACCTTCAACATTTGGACATACTCAGGTTTCCCATCTTAAAAATAAATCAATCAAGCAAAACATTTTCTTTGATCCTACTTCCTTGCCAGCTACTAGTTTCTAAATATACAGAATTCCTGAAAGTCTTATCTTACCTTGCATTCTCCACTTTCTTTCCTCCCCTCACTGCTCAGTCTTCTTCCAGTTTACGCTGCCCAGTCTTGCTCAAGTCCTGAGTGACCTCCATTATGCTTGGGTAATTTTCAGTCACCGTTTTATTGGGCTCCAAGGCTCATGCCACTGCCCGAGTGGCTCCCTCCTCCCCCATTTTCTTTGAAGGATTCTCTTGCCTTTGCATTTTCAGGAATGAATCTGCCTTGTTCTCTGGTGTGTCTGTAACATACCATTCAAAGCCCTCTGCTCAGAGCATGCGCCAAATAAGTTTGGTTTGGTTCAAATACCCATAATCAAATGACTAAACTGTTAGGTAAAATGTCATAAAAGCTATAAAAGAGATTCAAAGTGTCTTTCTATGAGGGTCCAAAGAAAAGAGAGAGAAAGCTTCCTACACAAGATGGTATTTGAAGTGGGCATTGAAGGATGCACATGATTTTGCCGAGAAAAAGTGTTGGACCCTGGATTGCCCAGGATATATGTAAGGTCCCGATGTCTTAAATGTTGCTTTGGGCTAGACTGAGTTTGGGTGCAGCTCAGGCTATCTAGAAGGAGAAGAGTGACCGAAAAGGGGAGCTGAGCTCAGATCCCAGAGGGCTTTGAATCTCATGCTAAATGGTTTGCCTTAATCCAGCAGGACTTGGGGAGCCACAGAAAATTTTTGTTTGCTTGTTTGCTTGTTTGCTTGTGTGTTGGAAGGATGAGGGCCATGCCTCAGATTCGTTAATATGTTGGGAGCATGAGGTCGATTGAAGGGGGAGAAGCTACCAGAAGCAAAATAGGATCAGGCAAGAGACCAAGAAAGTGGTGGCAGCAGCTGAGGACAGACACAAGCAGAAATTTGAAGGTGAAATCAGATAGGGCTTGATGACATCCTAGAGAGAAAAGGAATAGATTTCAACCTCAAGTAACCAAAATAAAGGTCATGCAATTCAGACATTGGAAGTCAGGAAAAAACAGTTGCTTGATTTTATTTATTTGCTTCCTTTTTGTGGGGGGCATGAATTGTTTTGAGTCTTTAAATTTGAGGTGCCAGTGTTGAGCAACAGTAACCAAGTATTCCATGCAGAGATTCTGGAACTTGGCAATGGCATTGAGGATGACACTATGTGAATTTAAACGTGATGGTGAAAGTTGCCTCCTTAGTGGAGGAAAGGGAGTTCAGGTTGATGGATACCCCGAATGACGAGGAATCTGGAAGCCATGTGGAATTTTGAAGAAAACCACATGGGATTATAGAATGAAAGAAATTGAAATTTGAAATATAGTTCTGCTGCTTAGCAAGCTGTGTGTTCATGAGCTATTAGTTTATGTAGTTTTCATTTAGTTTATTTTTTAATTTCTGCACAGAGCCTGTCTGAGTAATCTGTAAACAGTAAGCACTAAATGTAGGCTTTATTGACTCACTGAATTATAACTGTTTCTGGAACATGGAATTTTATCTGAAGTATTGAAAATCATTTGTTTATTCATTCAATATACTTACTGAGTCTTCCTCTGTGACAGGTGCTCCAAATTTTATTGCCCGACTTTTCTTCCATCCCATTTCTGTTTTAAAATTTTATTATGGGATAATACATATAACAAATTTTCCATTTTAACCAGTTTTATGTGTACAATCCAGTGACATTAATTACATTCACAATGAAGCACGCCCATCACCACCATCCATTAACCAAAACTTTCCATCACCCAAAACAAAAACTCTCTAACCATTAAGCAGTAACTCCCCATTTCCTCCTCTCCCCCAGTCCCTGGTAACTTCTTATTTTCTGTCTCTATGATTTTGCCTACTCTAGATATTTCATATCCGTGGAAGCCTACAATATTGTCCTTTGTCTCTTAACTTGTTTCACTTAACATAATGTTATCTGGGCTCATGCTGCAGCATTCTTTTTCATGACCGAATAATACTCCATTGTGTGCACAGCACACACACTCACCCCATTTTGTTTACCCTTTCATCTGTTGATGGAGGGTTGGGCTGTTTTCACTTTTTGTTTCTTGTCAGTAGTTGCTGGTAACATTAGTGTACAAGTATCTGGCTTTCTGGTTTCAATTCTTCGGCGTATATATCTGGACGTGGAATTTGTGGAGTCTCCAGGTCATGTGGTAATTTCATGTTTAACATTTTGAAGAGCCACCAAACTGTTTTCTCCTCCATCCTATTCCTTGACTAGAAATTTCATTGGTTCAACTTGGCATTTATAAGACAGAGACAGATTGATTTAGATCTTGTGCATCTATGGAATTGTGCCATTTCTCTCTTCCTCAAATTGATTAGGATAGTGACGGGGAATATTGCTCTTACTTCTACCATAACAGGAAAGATGTTCGTCACGCTGATTACCTCTAGATACTTATTATAAAGTACTTACTTCACCATTGGTTTATCATCCTCTCTGACAGTAGTTAAACATGCTGATGTTATAGATTGCCAAATCTAACTTATATCATACGACTGCTGAGAAGATTGTGGACAGAAAGGCTGGTTAGAAGAGGGGAGCCCTTTCCCTGAATGCTGAGTGACTGCTTGCCTGGGGTGTCCCCAGGAACGGAACTGACACAGGTGTTCAGCACAGTTGCTTCCTGCTTCCCATCAAGAAGGATGGGGGGTTGGCGCTGCTGGCTTGTGGCACTCAGCATATTTGGCAAGCAGTCAGCCCTGGCTGTGGATTTCCCTGGGGAAAATAAAAGCCCCAGGAAAGTCATCAGTGTGACCTTCTGCTGGGTAGTTGGCACACGGCTACACCACAGGAAGGCTTTCGGTTGTCATTTTCTGAACGGATAGCTATCAGGTGCTGATAGGGCTCCCCATTCAAGATGGGAGGTGGAGAAGGAGAAAAATATTGAACAGAAACTTATGAAATAATTCCTACTTGTGAAGCTTAACACCAACTGATCTGCTGATAAAAGCAATTTTTTGAGGGGGGCCAGGTTTTTTTTTTTTTTTTTTTGGTTCTGTAAGCACAATTATAAGCTTTCCTATTTAAGTCTGACCCATCATATTGAAATGCTGTCACTAGTATCATTAGCAAGTAAAGTGTTGATAACATAGTCAAATGCACAGCAGAGTTCTGGCTCTTAAGTGTCTGGACTGGCTCCCAATATTAGGAATAGGAGTCAAACTGCCATCACTTTTCCTCTGCTAACAGACGCCCTGCCATTGGCAGTCTGAAGGCAATTTTAATAAAATACATAGCCCTGCTGAGTTGGTCTCAAAAGATAAATAAGCAATGCAGAAAAGAAGCTTTTGTTTAAAAGTAATTATTTAAACTATGCATTACAGGTAATTTTCTTTTACCAGTAAGGCAAATGCTATCAGAATTTCAGTAATGATTTGGTGGCACTAATCTAAATAATGTGATATTGTCATTTCTAAGAGTTAAAGCATCACTTTATCTTCACTTACGTACAAAATGTGGGCAAATTGGATCCAGGTATCATGTGCGTGTTTTTTACAGTTTATCTTACATTTTTTGGGTGAACAGTGTTGTATTCTTGGACAGACTTATGGAAATGTAACAAGCTGGTGCTAGAGTTCTGGGAACTACAGACTTGACTTCCAAATGCAGATTAGAATAGGAGGGCAAAGAACATCTTTTTATTTTCCCTTTGCTGTCAGAAAGAAATCACATTTCAGTCTTTTAAAAACTCTTTTAATAGGATGCTTGTACATAAACCGCAGTCACAAGGGAATAATAAATATGTGTATGCAGCACAGGAGCCAAAGCTTTGTTTGCCAAAAGGTAAAAAACTCAGAAAGCTTTTCAAGAGCTTGCTTGGAATCCATTAAAACCAGCATCTTTTCTTTCCTTCTTAGTAATGACACACTAGCATGAAGTCCTTAAATTAATATGGAATTTGCTCTGGCCTTACTGTAAGGCAGAATAAGAACTTGCTTATATATGGATGATACGGTGGCATCAGGAAGGTATTTTTTCCCCCACTACCAACCAATGCGGAGGGAAGCAGCAGGTGCTCTGGAATGAGACAAGCCTCAGTTCAAATCCCAACTGTGTCTTTTTACATGAGCTATGACCTTAGGCAAGTTATCTGTCTACTCTAAGATACTTCTTTCTCTAGGAAATGGGGATGCTAATAAAACCATCCTCATGTAATTGTTAGGGGACGAAAGGGATCATACCTGTCAAACATTTGGGATAGTGTCTGGCACAGAGTAAGCACTCAGGAAATGCTAGTTATTCTTTTTATTGGCTTTTAACAAAATTTAAGTCAGGGAAGGTTATGTGTGAAACGTTGTGCTAGGAGTTAGGATAAATATATAGAAGAAGGCAGATGTTTAAGTAGATAATTCAAGTACTGTATGCCATTTTTTTGGTACTATTGGTATGGATCTGCGGACAAAAAGGAGACGGGGCTTAATCTTGGCTATGGGAAAATTTACCGTAAAATCTTCTTCGTTTGATAAGCTTTCAAAGAGAAGATGCTAAGATGCATATTTTCATCTTGAGCTGTTATGGTCAAAGCCAAGTATTTTTATTTCCAAAAGTGATTTTCCCAGCTCCTTCTTCTCTCTCTTCCTCTTCCTTTACGTTTATGTAAACCTTTTTCTTAAAGGTTAGCACCATGGTTACATGCTATCTAAAGGCGGTGAGAGATGATAAACAGGCATTAACCACTCCTATACTGCTCAGCATCTCCGTTAAAGTGAGGGGGAGAGAGTTGAAACAGCAGGTTTTATTGTCCTACATTGCTGATGGAGATGTACACTGGGAGGAATCTTTTGGAGGGGAATTTGGCAATATCAAAATCTACATATGTACTTATCACTTGACGCAGCAATTCCACTTCTAGGAATTTACTATGCAGATCCACTTTCATCATTATGAAAATCATATGCCCAAGGTTATTCATTATGGCATTGTTTGCAATTATAAAATAATAAAACTACCTAAAAGTTCACGAATAGGAGAGTATTTGAATAAATTATGGCATTTTCACACAATGGGTTACTATGCAGCCATGAAAAGAATGAATGGATATAGAATGATTTCCAGGCTATAATATAAAGCTAAAACCAAACCCAAACAAAAAAAGTTACTGAAGAATATCATCTCAGAACGAAAGGAAAATTTAAAAGGAATAACACATATATTTGCTCATTGGTGTCCCCCCCTTAAAAATAGTAAAAATAAATCAGAAATTCATAAACTTGGTTAATAATAAGAGGTGGGCACAGCAAATACAGATTGGGAGAATGGGAATAGGGTAGATTTTACATACTTAAAAATGAACAAATAATTTAAACGAGCTAGGATGCTATAGGAGCCCGGATGAAGTACAAACAATAGCAGTTAAGCCTAAGTGTACTCATATGAACCACAAATGAAGGGGGTGGGGCAGAAAGAGCTAATCTAAGTAACTTTACAAAGCAGTATTTTGACTTTTTAATCTAAGGCCACAAAACAAAAATAACTATTGTATTCTAGTCATAAACTTTGGTTTTCATGAGTATGAGTTAGCAATTCTGCTTCTCAAGGGGTAAGGGTTAGTATTTCTGAGAAGACTTTATATCCTAGAATCAGAGCCATCTTCTTCACTCTCAGAGTCAGGAGTTGCAAGTAAGTAGAGGGAGAGGGCTACAGTGAAGACTCTGAGCTATCTATAAGAACTTACGGTTTTTTAAATACATCAATATACAGATGAAGAAGTAGGCATAGGTGTGTGTGTGCAAGTGTGCATGTCAATATTCTCTATCTGCTGAGAGGTCTAGAGGCCATCACAGTCCCGTAGTGATGAGCACAACTAGATCTTGATTGCTAAATGCCATTCTCCAGTACCAGGAAGCTTCATAGAAATGGCTGATTCCAAAGCTGGACAGAGAAAGTAGACAGTGAGAGCCTGGGGTATCTTTGATTCCAGAGAGTAAAAAGTGCCTCAGAAATAATGGACACATGTTTGAAGGATAGTGAATCTGGGACAATTCGAGTAAGAAAATTAGTAATGATACTAATGGATTATACTCTTGTGGTTTGGAGCTGTATGTGCCCTAGAAAAACCTATTTTTACCATTCCTGTGGGTGTGAGCCCATTGTAAGTAGGGACCGTTTGCTGAGGTTCCTTCAGTTAAGGTGTGACCCACCTCAATCAGGATGGCTCTTAATCCTCTGACTGGAGCAGTTTATAAGTGGAATGAAATTCTGACACAGAGAGTAAGCTTCACTGGAAGCAAGAAGCTCAGTGTCAACAGAACCTCAAAGAGAAGGGAGAATTTCCACTCAGCTTCAGCCAGCCAGCTTCTCCTGGGGAATTCGTGGAAAGCCTTCCTGGGTTTTCCAGCTTGTGGCCTGCCCTGTGGAATTTGGACTTGCCCATCCCCACAGTTGTGTGAGCCAATTCCTGTAAAAGAGCTGATGATATTCACATAATATATCCTGTCTCTTCCATTTTTCCCAAGAGAACCCTGACTAATACTTGCTCGATACAGTCCATGGTGATATAAAGAATTATTGAATAAATAAATAAATGAGGGATAAAGAAGAAAAACTCTTTTTTGATAGAATACAAATTAAAAATAAAGAACTAATGATGGAAATAGGAAAATCACCATTTGATAAACACTACAGTAATGATTGACTTAGGCAAGAATCATTAATGGATGCTAATTTAGTGGGGGAAAATATGATGAGAAATACATCATTTACATGTTGTTAAAGTCTCTCTTCTCAAAATACTTATTAATTACAAAAGAGAAAGTAGTACCTTTATAGTGGAGTAACTTGGCAGACACCACCCAAAACAAACAATCAAATTTAACATCACTCATAATGAGACGTATCAGCATCGTGTGCCTCCAAAACGATTCATTGAGAAGGGCACAAAATCATTTCTGTTATCTTCTTGCCAAAAATGCATAACAGGAATTTAATCATGAGATATCAGACAACCCAAACTGAGGGACACATTACAAAATAACTGGAGAGTACTTAGAATAGCGAAGAACTGTCCCAGAGACTAAGAAGTCATTACAAACAAATACAGTGTGGAATTCTGGGTTCACTTTTGGTTCAGAAAAAGGACATTAGTGAGGCAATTGATGTAATTTGAACACAGTCTTAGATCAGCTAATAGTATTGCATCGATGTTAGTTTCTTGGTTAGTTTCTTGGTTTGTTAATTGTACTGTGATTCTAAAAGCTGTTACCCTGTGGGGTAGCTGGGTGAAGTTATATGGAAGCTCTTTGTACTATTCTTTCAACTTTCTGCAAGTCTGAAAATTTTCAAAATAAAGTGTTAACTTTAAAATTTTAAATGTATACCATACTTAAGACGTATGTATACCTTATCCATCTTCCTTTCTTATGATGATGATGAAAAGATTTGGCTGCATACAAGAGTATAATTTTGCTAAACTCAAGGAAGAAAGAAAGAATTGTAATAGAGCGATGAGTACATGACATTGTAAATTGGGTTTTATTCTGTTAACTGGCTCTGTCACACACTGTGTAAACCTTGAGGGTATGGCTGTACCTTTAGTTTTGCTAGTCTATATGCCAATAAAGTAGGAATAATGATCTTAGCAATATGGTTTCTAATTATTCACACCAGTGGAGGAGAGCAGAGATGTAGAGTATGGAGTCTGAAAACAGTACTTTTAAGGAGCACTCAAGCAAAAATCAGGATTTAATGCAAATAAAGGGGTAAGTACATTCTGGTAGGCATAAAATTCAGGATTATGAAAAAAGTTTCTATAGAGGGAGGAGGAAGCTAGCACGTTAAGTTGCATGGATGTGTACAAAGAGATCAGCAATTAGACAAAAGCTGGAAAGGATGTAAGGGGTGCAGTGCACAGTGTAGCCAGCCAGCCAGTCTCTGAGAGCCTCACACCTTCCAAAGCTTGATGGGACCAGGGAGGTGGGGGTAGTACCCGTTAATACTTTGTAACAACGTTAAAGCGCTACTGTAAAGGAACGAAAGCAACTTAGAGGTGCCGTTTTACCTATCACCAGCCCATTTACACATAAACTAATGTTCAAAACATATTCAAAATAGTCACGAGAGATCGATTTCATTACCTATGTTTTACAGATGAGGAAACTCACATTCAGAGCTTCCAAAACCATACAGGTAACAAGTTTTAGAGAAAGGATTTGGGCTCTAGACCAGGGTGTCCACCTGGGTTCATGAACCTTCTTCCAGCATCTTGGGAACCCCCTAAAATTCCATGAAATTTTTGTTTTTAAGATTATTCAGGTTCCTCTTTTTTTCCCTCAGAAGAGGACACAGGGCAATTGGTCCTATCAGATTTTCAGAGGATTTTGTGACTTAAAATACAGATTTTTCCCCCCATATTGATGCACAACAGTGAGTAGAAATAGTTTCTACAGACTTGGGAATATATAACTCCATAGTTTGCATACTAAAGAGGAAGGATCAGTAATCAATAGCATATAAAAAAGAGGTTATAAGACTTGCCCTGAATCACAAGGTTGAGGGCCAGAGGAAGTCCAGAACCCTAGCTTGTTGGCAGCCTGAAGGTTCTCATTCTGTTGACCACATTCTGCATTGTCCTTGGTGCTGATGGCTCTCTGATGGTCTAGCACCAACCAGGAGACGGACAGCTCTGGGTCCCCAGCTGGGTACCAGGGGAGGAGGGCGGGTCCAAAGGAGCGCTGAATGCCAACACAATTCCAAACCTCTGCTGAGACAGTGAGTAGCATTTTGGACATGAGGGATTTGAACAAAATCCTGTGAATTGCTTGAAGATCCTGGGGGCGGAGACAGGGTCAATAGCAGGATTCTCTTACCTATGTAGAATAAAAAACAGTTCAGACTGGACAGAGGCATTGGGATGAACATTCTGAGTGTATTCTTTATATCCACCACCGGAAACAGCTCTGCCCAGTTTCAGCTTTCCACATTATTCTGGTGCATTGGAGAAGACACTTCTGTCTCGTGGCAGGACATTCTTTCCTTCAAAGAATACTTTGAAGAATGTTAGAAGCTCTATCTGGCTTAAACATTTGCCAAAAAGGTTTCAGCATCCACTAAGACACCCAAATATTGTCAGTAATTAGAAGTGCGTGTGATGCCAGTGCAGAGAAGAGCAGATTAAAAAACAACAACACTTTTTTGTTCTTTACCATTAGAGTCAGAGTCCCTTGTCTACAAGAAAAATATATATGACATCCAAACCCAGGATTTATGAAAGGTTTAATATAAGGATGTTATAAAAATGAAGTAAAATCTAAATTTTCGTCTGATCACTGATGACTGAAAGTGCAATTCAGAATCTAAGGGCTGGATAATGCTTATCTAAGTCACTAATTTCGTAGACAAGGGCCTGAGGCTCAGTGAGGTTAAATTTTACTTCATTTTACACAGTTAATAAGTGACAAAGCCAAAAAAAAAAAAAAAAAAAGAACCCAGATTTTCTGATTCCTGGCCTAGTTTTTTTTCTTTCCACTATGGCATAGTGCCTTATGACACTTATGAGATTAGAGCCAAATTATTTTTGTTGAAACGCATGAGAAGTGTGTGGGTCTGTTGATGATATTTTGTGGAGGGAGTGAGGTCCTTCTAGCCTTGCTTTTTGCTATTTTTTTCTGGCTTTATACTCTAAAAGTAATAAATGAGTAATGTCCTTTATCTCCCTCAAATTAATAAGGTTCTTCTGATTTTTTTATTTTCAACAGTCTGCCTACAGTTTAGGAAATTGCCTTCTTCTCTCAGCATAAATGCATGCATACTGTAGAGTTGCTAGCAATTGAGTTGCTAACCCCCTAAGTGACTAATCTTCGAAATCACCTCTAGTGTTAGGTACACTGGATTGCAAATGTCTTTTGATAGTACTGCAGTGATAGTGTAGGGATTTGCAACTGGCGGGCAGGGATTGAATTGCCATCATTTGGCTTTAGCAGGAGCTAGAGTCTTGTCTCCAACGTAAGCATGAGCCAAGGTACTGTCTCCTTTTTTCTAATTTTAGTTGGAACCATTGGCACTGATCTTACCTAGACAGACTAGTGTTATTTCTACCCAGCACAATCTGCTAGGATAGGCTGTATTCCAAGTCATTCAGTTGAACTTCTCCCCCTGATTTACCAAATAGAGATATGATTGGATGCAGAGGACAGGAACTTTCACCCTTTCCATTAGAAGGCATCCGTTCAGATTTAGAGATTCTAAGTTTAATTGGTTCAATGTATGAGTCAGAGAGAATTGGCTGTTATGATGAAAAATTGCAGGGTGCTTTCACTGTGGATCATGGAAGGATTGCTATGACATTTTGGTGCTGATACATGGATAGAGAAACGTTTAACTGCTCAAGGGTGAGAAGTGATGTCTACTTCTCAGCCTTGAACTGTGCTCTACGGGAGTGGAGGCATTGTGCAGCCGTCCTGCCATGGGCTCTATCGTGGCCATCCATTCTTGTGGCATCTACACAACCTCAGTCACGCCAATCACGCTGTGGCTCACGCCTGCATCCCTTATCACGACGGTGAGACCCCTTCAGGCTGCTTTCCCCAGCTCACTTCTAAACCCTCACAGCCTCTTGGCCCTTGACCCCCAGAAAGCAGGCCACACGTCCGCCTTTCTCTTGGAGCCTGAACACAAAGGGGCTTCTGTTCCTTCCTACCAGGACTTCCCCTGAATGCCTTAGAGGGCTCCACCCTCTTCTTAACATTGAAGGACTCTTCTTCCTGCTGAGGACCCTTCTTCCTTCTCCCTAAATCAAAGGTACAGAAAAACACTCAATCCTCAGCTCTTACTCGTAAACAGTGATTTTATATATGTAAAAGCAAAGGAATTTTTCACTGGTTCCTTATGACCCAAATGGGAAAGACCATACATGGAATAGGGAGAGAGTTAATGCATCAGACTAACAGTTCATGCATCATCATGCAAGGGACTCAATGGTAAATAAAAAAGACACAGACCCTGCTCTCCTGGGGCTCATAGGGAGCTCACATGTAGTTGACTAGTTTCTGCTGCTTTCTAAAACAATAGACGCACCCAAACATTGAGAATCCAGATAAACGACTTGAAAATATGCTTTATGCTTGTGAAAATGAGGGCTTTGAGGTATATATCACATACCTAAGATCTGGATGAAATAGCAAATCATTATCCAAGTGGACAAGAATGCCATAAATTAGTCATTTACTATCTCTACTGATCTCTCTCTCTCTCTCTCTCTCTCTCTCCTGTTTCTATTTTTAAGATGTTTTCTATTCCCTTTTGCAGAGTGGTTGTATTAGTCAAGGTTCTCTAGGGAAACAGAATCGAGAGGAGATAACCTGTAAATAGTATGAGGTTTTATAAGAATCTCTCACGTGACCGTGGGGATGCACAAGTCCAGGTTCTGCAGGCAGGCTGCAAACCAGGGGCTCTGGTGAAAGTCAGTGAAGGTCCTTGATGAGTTTCTGGGGGACGTTGGCTGTCCAAAGACGAGCTGGGAAATTCTCTCTGAATGCTGAAATCACTTCCCCTTTTAAGGCATTCAACTGATTGGATAAAGCCTCACTCATTGCTGACGGCAATCTCCCTGGTTGATCGTAGATGTAATTAGCCATCTATGCAGTAAACTCACTGATGACTAAAGCCCATAAATGTCCTTGCATTACAGCGAGCCCAGTGCTTGCTTGACCAAGCAACTGGGCACAATCACCTGGCGAGTTGACACATTAGCCTAACCATCACAGTGGTTGAAGTAGAAGGTTGCTGTTCCCTATCTGCTATACCCTGTAGCTAACTTTTGCCTGGTTTTGAACCATGGGTGAGTGTCTCTCCTAGGGTGTGGGATGCACAGTAAGATAGAAAGTAATGCATAATGAGATATGGGTTCAAGATGGCAGAGTGAGGGGCTTCGGGGCTCCATTCCCCCACAGAAGCTTTGAACAACCAGCAAGAACTGGCAGAAACACCTTTCTCAAAGCTCCAGGACAGAGTTAAAGGACTGCAGTAGCACGGTGAGTGCCAAATCAAGAAAAAAACTACTTAAAAGCGGTAGGAACCCCTTGTACCCTGGCTGACCCTGCCCCCAAACCCAGCCCTCCCAGTGCATATCCCTGGTCCTGGTTCCGGAGGGAGCAGGGTAACACTAGTGCACATACTGGGAGCAAGTATACCCAGTCCAGTCTGACTGGTGGTGGCCTGAGGGAGTTGCTGTCCCAGAACTTGCCCTGCATGTAGAAGGCAGCACGCAGAGCTCTCCTACAAAGTGCTGGGGGAGAGCAGGCAAGTTGTGCTGCCTTGGGCAAGGGATTGCTGGCTGTAGGATGTACAGTGCAGTGCCCAGGACCCTGAGGAAGCTTTCCTAGGAAACGGGCATTTCCTAGGGGCACCCATGCATGCCCAAGACAAGATGTGCATGCCCAAGACAAGCTCCATGCACAGAAAGGGTCAGGGTGAGTGCTTGGCCTGGAACTATTCTCTAAACAGGGTGTATTGATAAGCCCTGGAGAAGAGCACCTGCAGAGGTCATTCTGCAAGGACTAGTAAAGATGTTTTCTTTTTTTCCCCTCTTCCTCCTCCTCTTCCTCTCCTCCTCCTCTTCCTTCTTCTTTGGTTAGCTCTTGGTCATCAAGGAAAGCTCTGTCATAACACTAGCTGGGTACAAGCTTAAGGAACAGAAATCTTAGAGTCTACATTCCAGTGGTATATTAAAATATCAAAATGTCCAGGCATGGTACAGGCAAAGAACAAGATTAAAGTCTTAGAAACTATCAAGAAGAGGACCAGACTTGAGACATACCAAAGACTTTTTAAAAAATGGTCCTAAGTATGCTTAAAGAGCTAAAGGAAAACAAGGAAAAATAACTAAAGGAAATCAGGAAAATGATAGATGAACACAAAGAGAATATCCGTAGAGAGATGGAAATTATAAAAAGGAGCCAAACAGAGCTGAAGACCATAGTAACAGAAATTAAAAATTTCCTTGAGGGGTTCAACCACACTTTGGAGCTGGCAGAAGAAAGTATCAGAAAATTTGAAGACAAGACAATTGAAATCATTTAGTCTGAAGAGCAGAAAGAAGAGTGAATGAAGAAAAGAAAATGAACAGAGCCTGAGTAACTTGTGGGACAACATCAAACCTATCAATATATGCATTGTGGGAGTCCCAGAAAGAGAAAGAGAAACTGGGGCGAAGGGAATATTCAAAGACATATGGCTGAAAATTCCCCAAATTTAGTGTAAGCCATGAATATGTACATCCAAGATGATCAAGGAACTCTGAGCAGGATAAACCCAAATAGACCCATGCCACTGCATATTATAATCAAACTGTTAAATTCCAAATACAGCAAATTCTGAAAGCCACAAGAGAGGACCAACCTGTCATGTACAAGGAGACCCCAGTAATATTAAATGCTGACCTCTTATCAGAAACCATGGAGGCAAGAAGGAAGTGGGATGACGTATTTATAGTGCTGAAAGCTAAAAATTGCCAACCAAGAATTCTGTATCTAGCAAAACTGTCTTTCTAAAATGAGGGAGAGATGAAGATATTCCCAAATAAAATCTGAGGGGTTCATCACCATTAGACCACCCCTATAAGAGATGTTAAAGAGAGTTCTGCAGGTGGAAAGGAGAGAACAATGGACAGTAGACTAAAGCTGCATGAAGAAGCAAAGCTCACCAGTAAGGTTAAAGGCAGGTACTATTGTATTTTTGGGTTGTAACTCCATTTTGTTCTTCCTACAGGATATAGAAGATAAATGCCTAAAATGTAATGATAAATCAGTGGGTCTGGATTCATAATGCATGAACATGTATTTTGTGACAAAATTATATAGGGAGAGGGTATGGAGGAACATAGTTTATGTATGCTATTCAAGTTAAGTTGAAATCAAAGCAAATGAGACTGATATAAATTTAGGATGTTAACTTTAAGCCCCATGGTAACTACAAAGAAAATATCGGCACATGTGGAAGTTTGACAGGGTGAAGGACTGGGGAGTAGGGAATTAGTGCATAATGGGCGTAGGGTTTCTGTTTGGGGAGATGGAAAGTTTTAGTAATGGAATGTGGTGAGGGTTCCACAATATTGTGAATGTGGTTAATCCCATTGAATTGTATGCTTGGGAGTTGTTGAGATGGGCAAGTTTATATGTTTCTAAAATTAAAATTAAAAAGAGAGAGCAACTAAAGAGACAATGACAATTAAATGCAATACATGATCCTGGATGGGATTTAGCGAGGGAGGAGAAAAGATGCAAAGGGACGTTATTGAGACAAATGAGTGATTTGGAATAAAGACTGTAAATTCATAGACTTAGTCTGTTAAATGTTTAATTTTTTGAACTTGATCATTGCACAGAAGGTTGTTACATAAGTGAGTATCCTCGTTCTTAGGAAATGTACGTGGCAATAATAAGTGTTTCAGAAACATGATGTTTATAACCTACATTCAGGTGGTCGGAGAATGGATTGATAGGCAGGCAGATAGATAGATAGGAGTTTGTTTTCCTTCTGAAACCAAGAAGTTTAAATGCAGTCCATGCCAGCTGTTCTGCCGTGGTATCAGGGACCCAGCCTGCTTCCAGTTTTTTCTTTTACCATACTTAGGTCACATCCTCATTCTAAGGCCCATAAGGAGGCTGGTAGAAGTCTAGCTGGGTAGCTCTAGCTCTCGTCTAGGCAGGAAAAAGGGGGCACACAAAAAACAAAGAGCAGAAAGCCTAAGGTAATTGGAGCTGTCTCCCTGTAAGGGCTTTACCTGAATCCTCACCACCTCAAACAACTTTCTTTTACTCCTCCTTGTTACAAGCAGGATTCTGTTTATTAAGAAGAAGCTATACAATGTGAACTATGGTCCATGCTTAGTGGCAAAGCCCCAGGTTGTGTTTATTTGTTGCAGGTGATGTGCCACACTAATGAAGGATGTTTATGTGGTAGGTTGTGGGAGGTGTGGGAGGTGGGGCATATGGGAATCCCTATATTTTTTGTGTAACATTTATGTAATCTAAGTATCTTTAAAAAAAATAATTAAAAAAATAAAAATAAAATATATCAGAAAAAATTTAAAAAAAAAGCATTGCAATTTGCCAAAAAAAAAAAAAAAGAAGCTAGAGAAGGTATATAGTCAGATAACATTCCCTTCCCCAGTGGTGAATCATCCTGCAATGCTTCCTTTTCCAGTCTTAGAACAGAAATAGGAAAAGTGAATGTTTTCTGGAATAGCTATTTTATTTAAAATAAACCATATATGTTTTCCTTTGTCTGGGGTCTCCTCCCTAGTTATGCTTATTTAAAAACCAATCAATCTATCTATCTATCTATCTATCATCTATCCATCCATTCATCTATCCTTCCATCCACCCACCCACCCTCCTTCTTGAATAGAAATGAATCCATCTTTTGATGGGCTACTCTACATAGAATTCTCAACAAATATTTAGCACAGACCTGCTTCTAAGGAGCTATTACATTAGTCTGGAAATGAGGAACTGAAATATTACCCAAGTTTAGAGAAAATGTCAAATGATTGAACTGTCTCCACCTTCCCAAATCATTGGCAAGTATTTAGCTATTGGGATAGAAATGCTTTACTGGAGGACAGGCTGTTTTCCTACTCAAGCTCGATGTAATAAAACATGCTGATTAGAATACTATTTAGAGGAAGCAGAATGTTTTCAACTTTAAGAGACTACAAATCCATGAAATTATTTATTTCTTTGTATCCTAATGTTTGAATAAAACAAGAGGGGTACCATTTAGCAGTGAGAAAGTATTGATTGGCGAATGTAATAAAATTTAAAGTTTGTGAGTTCTCTATCAACTGACCTTTCTTGAACAATATTTTATCTTCCCTCTTACCTCAGTTTCTCCTCTTAGAAAATGCTGTCATATGCATATGCCTTGCCAATGGAGTTTCTTTCATCGAAATAACATTACAATAGAATAATAATTCACAGGAATTCTGACAAACTCATTGCTGTGCTCTTTTTGCTCCTGTCAGCAGTGCATAGTAGGTGCTTTGCCATGTCATTGTGAATGCAATTAATGTGTAATATTGTTTTGTTCAGAGATCTTTAACTCTTTATATATAAGGTCCATGTGCTTTAAAGCACATAACACAAAGCTGGGCACAAACCAAATCAATACTCATCAACAGCTTTATTGATAGAAAATATGTAAGCAATTAAGGAGACTGTACTTCCAGATATTTCTTGGGAATTTTATGTTTGTTTAGGTTTTAGGTTTAGGTGTGATAAATCCCTCACAAGATTATATATTCTGATTGAGAATGTTGGTTAGTTTAATTCTTTTTAAAGGAAGATTTATAGGTTTTCAAAATTGAAATAAATTGTAAATATTCTTGTCAAATTTGGCTTAGGTTTTTAAGAGGAGATTTGGGCAATCAATGGATATAGACTATAGAGAAAAGCAATTTGGATCACCTGGGTTCAAAACTTCCTCTCTTATTCAGTAAGTTTATCATTCTAATTAGGTATGCATGTTGAGTTCTTCTCTTTCCCTTTTTAATGTTAAATTTGCCAATATTGTTATTTGCCAGAGTGAATATGTATTACAAAGAGAATCAAAATAAAAAAATATTTTGTTCCAACTACTTGACTATTTCATATGAAAGAATTATTTGGACCTAAATTATTTGAATCATTGTTTCAGTTCACTCTGGGTTTGTATGTTGAACTCATGGCCTTACACCATTACTAAGGAATTTTCAACAACAGGAAGTGAGCTGAAGTTTTAAAATTGGTGATTATGAACAGCTTGGTATCTTCCAGAAATGTGAATTTGCTTGTTTTAAATAGATGTGTAATTTAGTGTAGATTTCATTTAATAATGCATTTCATCAGTATTCATGATCCTATAAATATTTTTCAATGTTTTCTGTGAAACAATTCATTTTTGACTGCAAGAGTGGATAATTGATTTCTGTTTTAGGGGTAAAGATCACTTAATTTTTATTATCTCCCAAAGCACAGTTATTGGAGGCTGTACCATGCCCTGTTTATAAAGGCAGCACTTCAATATAGCTGAATCTTTCCATCAAATCTGCTATCTAAGGAATCTCACTTTTCCTTTCTCTTCTGGTAACTACTGTAGTTGACAAAAGGGATTTCTAAAAAAGGTAATTGGATTGATTAATTCAATTTCTGGGTTGAGCATGAGGTTGTAAATTGGAGATCACTCATAGAAATTGAATACAAAGGGAAAATCTTTTTAAGTCTTTTTTTCCCACTGTATTGAGTGATTTATGCTGAACTCCTAAAAGCTTTCCAAATTCACAGAGCTTCAATAAACTTCTAATGGAGTCCTGAATGCTAGCTCTATATTTGTTGCTTTGTATAGCAGGTGGGAAATCTTTAGCTAGTAGGATGAGTCTTTATTTTAGTTTCTATTGAAAAACTCACAGACTAACATTTTAGGACTCCTGATATTTTAGTAAATTTTTAAGTAATATATAACATATATTTATACAAGTTTAATTTTGTGTTTATATGTTGCTCCCCAAGTGTAGGAATACATGTTGATAGTAATATATTTAACCAAACCTAATTTTTACACGTATGTGTGTATGCAGACATCTCTGCATGCATATTACAGTGCCCATTTTTAAGTTATTCGGTTGAGTATGTCATGAGGTAATAAGTTCTCTAAATTCAAAAACTGTTTTGTTCACATTCCATCATCCCCAACAGAATATATAATACAGTGCGTTTTACACAATGGACGCTAAATTAATTGTTGTAGAGAATGGTGACCAAAAGAATACACATTTAATCAGAGAAAAATGGACCATTTGATTTTGATACAGGTACATAGGAAAGCTGGTCACTTAAAGAGGGTCCCCTTTATTGTCAGTTAGAACTGTTGTATTCTCATCTACTGAGATGGAATCTAAGCTCTGCCACTTTTATATAGTTTTATTTATAATTGTGAGCATGTAGAACCACATGAGGCCATCAATCAGTGGAGAGATGAGGGCCCAACAGAATCATTTCTGTAGGTGGCCAATTTTTTTCAATCAAGGGCAGCTGAAAGGTCATGATTAAAACAGTGATTTCCCTGCAATTGTAAGTAACTGTTAGTGACTGTTTTGCACAAAGATGTCAAAACTACTTTTTCCTCTGAAAAAGAAAATTATAAGTTCTTGGAAATGTTGGCAGTTTTCCAAATTTCACTTGTACTACTGTAATGTATTTTAATTACTGTGCTTGAGTCAGTTTCTAAAAAAAATATTCAAGGCAAAATAATTTAATGTGATAGTAAGCATACATAGATTAAACAATATCCATCTAATGCCTCAATGATATTTGCATATTCATTATTCAATATTAGTCAAATACCAAGATTTAATAATATTTACCCAAGGAGAGTGCATAGCATTAATTCGTAATTCCAAATAGATATGAGGAATGATATCTCTATGTATTTCTATTAAAACCTGGTAGTGGTTCTTGAGATATGTAAGTGTTTTTTGGCATGTTGATCTGTTAGAAAAGGCAGTCAAGGCTAGCAGATGTTGCAGGTGATTTCTGCAGGTGCCCTGTGTTCTCTGACTCAGGATCGACCCTGGTGGTTGGGTAGTAGGAGAGTGGACTTACTGCTGGTTGGCGTCCTCTTCCGGACAACGGGCGGACGGGAGGGCCTGCCATTTGATGCCATTAAAGCATTCTCAGACCCTTGTAGCAAGAAGGGCTGTAACCGCAGTGTCCTGGTCAGTTTCCAAATTGGGTAATTGCATTCCGTCTCCTAATGTCTTCCTGCAGGTTTTGTTTTTGTTTGTTTGTTTGTTTGGGGTTTTTATTGTTGTAATTGCTTGGGTATGTGGAGCTGTGTTTTTATTGTGTGTCTCTCTCTAGTTTTAAGCTGGTGTGTGATTTTAATCTTCTTTAAGCTATGTTAGCTCAAACCTGAAGAGAATTTTGTTCGATGCGTGCTGTTTTAATCTGCACTAATAATGTGGATTCTGTAATCCCTGTTTTGACTTAATTTTGCTTTTCTTTAAGAGATATGTAAAGATTTTGAAAAATGAGAGGAAATAGTGGCAGGAGGAGCAGTCGATGTGGTGGCAGGCTTGGGTTGCCGCGTGGATGCGTGGATATGGCCCAAGTGGCCTTGCCGTCCTTTACATGGGAGGGAGAAGCTGGATGCCGAGGAGAGAGGGGAGGGATCCCGGGAGTCTGTAGAATGTGAGTTCACTAGGAATGAAAAACTGGTAAAATTCCGCTCAAGCCCAAGAAGGACATGGCTCATTTTCATGATAAATGCCAATCTTTTTCTTCCAATGGTACTCAGTTTAAATTTGCATTTGTAAGGCAGAAGGATATGTCTCTGATTTTAAGAGCAATATTTTGATATGTCATAATTTTGATGGTCATGTTTTGAATTAGGTATTTCATAATCATTTTGTAATCTACATAAAGATAAAATTCTATCAAATTCAAGATTTATTGAATGCCAACAATATTAAAAAAACTACATCTGATGTATTATTCTCAATGCTCTTTCATCTGGTTCCCCACCCCACCCCACCCCCAAAAAAACACCAAAAACTGTACCAAGTATTTATCCTATTATAATCCTGCTGCAATGATAACAATTATTTTGGTTTTGGTTGTTATTTTATTTATTCAACAAGAAAAAATGGTAAAACAAAATTCAGAGTAATTTACTCCTAACCCAAGCATAACTTTCATCCACTAATCTGAAAACCTACTCTGCCAACAGTATTATATAGTAGGAAAACACAAACCCATGAATCAGAAGAGCTGTTGTTTAATCCTGGCTCTTAGCAATGCCATCATTTCCAAATGGGTAAGTTGGTTAGCATCCCTGTCTCTGTTTTCCCACTTGTGAATAAGAGTGATTCTTAATATATCTGACCTCCCCACCGATACTCTTTTAATTAAGTGGTAGAAAATATTTTGCCACTTAAAATAAACTCTAGGCTACAATGTAGTATTTTCTCACTAATAATTTACCTGTCATCGTATTGGTTTTACAAATAATCCTTGATTAGAAATTATGCTTCATGGTTTTCTTGGAATCATAGCTTGAGATGAAACCTGTTCTGGGTTCTGTATGATAGAGCTTTTAGCTGCTTCGACATCATAGACTCTGAAATGTTCTCTTCCTAATACTGGATAGTTTTTCCTTTTCTCTACTTCATCTTTGTATCATATCTAAGACACATGAGATAAACAAATAAAAGCCTTTAATCCTCTCCTGCCAACCCTGCTTATCTAAAAATATCTATACCTGATGGAACCAGGGCCTCGTTGGAACTACAGAACACTGCAAACCGAGGACTGGGAAAAATCACCGGCAAGGAATAGGAGTCAGAACAGGCCTTAGCCCTGTGAGGAAGCCCATGCATGTACCAGAAAGCATCAGCTGATCCACAGTAGGAAGGTATCTAGCTGTGGCCGAGGTAGGGTGTTCCAGGGATCGAGGGTGGGAGGCAGGGTCTGGAAATTCCATCATTTTCATAAGCGTAGCCACCATTAGTAGGTCCCCCGTAAACTGGTACCTGCTTCCTCTTGCTTCTCAGTTCAGCACGCATCTCTGTAAACAGATGTCAAACAGTATCAAGCAAACAGAGCATAATTTGAATAGCAATTTAACTAAGCTTAGTTTATAGCAGTATATAAATAAACTTAATTTTTATCTTTATTTTCCTTATTCTTATTGTATAATAGACCTCACAGATTGATGGCTTGGCAACTAAATGAATATCAAAACTGGGCTTAATTTAGAAAGTTAATTTTTAAATTTTTATCTGTGATTATGGGGATTTTAATGAGATAGTCTGATTCCTTTCTTCATTCATTCATTCAATAAATGTTTTAAGTTGGAAAGCCTCAAAGTCCAAAAGTCAGAAGAGTCATGGTTTAATCCTCTCTGTCTTTGTTTTCTCTCTTGTAAATAGTAATAGTTATTAATAAACCAATCCTACCAATCTGAACACCTACTTTGTTAGGCAGTGGGTATATACATACAAATAAACATAACCCTTGCCCTCGAAAAGCTCACAGCTCAGTGGGGGACAATAAACGAGTAAGTGAAATTAAAATATACCAGAGAAGTTCTTTTAGGGATGTAGGCCCAGGTGATATGACACTGAAGAGGAGAGGAACAGAGGTATTTACCCCTAATTGGAGGGTGCAGCAAACCAGGTGAAACACCTTGAGGGCCAGTGCTGATGGTTGTGCAGTTTACAGCTGTGTCAGGACATGCTGTGGAGTTCACATGGGGCTGAAATCAAACCCACAGCCCTGCTGGCCACACGAGTTACCAGACTGCAGGGCTACATCCACCCAGAGAAAGGGGTGGCCTTTTTTAATTTCCAGAAGGGCTGCTCCTGGTCACCAAGCCACAGACCTATGGGGGTTGCATTTGCCCAGAGGGACTCCTGTCTAATGCACACAGGTGTACCACGTGGCTGGGAGAAGCATGAGGACTGTGGCTCTTGTAAAATTCCCTGAGTGTCTAAGCCACCTTTCCCCCAATTTGCCACATTCCTGGTATATAGGAAAAAAGCAATCAGGGAAAGAGTTCCAGGAGAGGTGACTCCCCAACAGCTTTTTAAGAACCTGTCTTGATAGTAGAAATGTATTAATTGCATTTAGCATCTCCTTTTTCTTAATAGGATTTTATGAATCAGAATTTAGATATCCCTGCTTTCTCTTATTAAGATACATATATCCAAAAGTGAAGCTCTGGTGTTTGGAAATGAAAACAAAGGGCCTCCTTTCTTTGGTGGCTCCTACCCTAGTACAGGAACTTCTGGAGTAATGTTCATGTGTTTTTGTATCTGCTCTCGGTCTCCTGAAACCGAAGCTTAACTCAGCATTTTCAGTGCTGACTTCTTTGGTCACAATCTCCTCCCCAAATTCTCATCTTTGTCTGTATAAAAGAAGCAGTAATTTGTGACAGAGACAGTTGAGTAACACATGAAATTTTTTACTCTTGTTTTTCTCATTGCCTGCCTGAAGGGAAACAGATACCTGGATGATTATTATATCATTGCTTTAATTTCCTCTTGAACTAGCATGCATTTTGTCCTGTCAAAAATAGAAGCCCTTCTTCCATTGTAAGAGCTGTAAAGTATCTGCCATTGGTAAGCTTAATATTTGGAATATGTCTCAATATTGGAATTTGTCTCAATATACTTTAAAATTTGGGCAGTGTCTCAATGCTAGTATTTATGTAGCCTAGATACGTAAAATTCTTCAAGTAAATTTTTCACAGGGAGAAAATAACGTTAAGGGGGTCAGTGAGAATGAAGTACACTGTGACTTTACTTGGAAAAGGAAATGAAGGGACTTTCGGTAAGAACTAGAATCTACAGATTAAAAAAAGAACAGCTATTTGTAAAAAGTAATTGTGGACTTTGATCTACCACTTTCCCCCAATATAAGGACGTCATTTTGATGGCTGTATCAAACTCTGGTTATGGGAGAATTGTGTTTTAGGGGAGGACTCCTGGGTGAGACTTGAGAGCACTCTTGCTTATTGGAGTACTTGCCAGATACTACCCACTCATTTAGTGCTTCATTCATAGTAGAATGGTATTTTAAAATCACCTAGCGACAGCAGCCCAAAGGTGAGCATGCATCCTAAATATTGCTGACTACCTGAATATGTGGAAGGACTCTCTCACAAAAAAGATTCCACAAAGTTTCACACTGATGAATTCAAAAGACAAACGAAGGGTTTCTTCTATATGGGTGGGTCCCTGGCTTATAGGCCTCCGAGGTATTGGAGAACAGATAGGTTCTATTTGTTATGCTTTCATCAAATATTTGAGTGATTGGAAGGCAGGGGGATACTTTGGGTGCCGAGTGTCTGTACTATCATAGTAGTTCATACTCTACGAGCCATCTCAGAGCCATGACTATTGAGGAAGTTTCTTGGACTTGCTAATAAGTAAAAGGAAGGGATATGAATGAGGAAAACAGTTATTGTAGCAAAAATGAGGTAGGGTGTGTTTAATGCCTTAGGGCGGGCATTCGATTTAGGATATATCTCCTTGTAGATAATGTGTTCTGGTGGAATGTATCTCTAACATGATCACTGAAGCTAATGGGATATCATTTCGCAACAAATCATTTTGTCACTCACTTTTCTACAACCATGCAGCGCCTTCATTAGAAGAGACTCTCCGGGTCATTGTCACCTGACACGTGCAGCATTTTATTAATATCTTAGCTAATCTTCCTACCTCCAGGCTTTTCCTGCTGTGATCCACTGTCATCCTACAGGTGGATTAGTCTTCTGGTCCTGTTTTTCCCCTGTTCAGAAATGGTAATGGCTCCTTGAATGGCCCACTGAATTACGTCTAAACTTAGTAGCTTGATATTCAAGACCCTCTCTGCTCTGGCGCAGTCGCTATCACGCCATACCCAGCCGTGGTTACTCATTATCCATTGCACATATTTAGCATTTTTCTACTCTTTTATATCTTGGTTTCCTGATGATTTTCCCCTTGACTTTGCCTTTTCCCTTATCTCTACATGCTACATATTAGCCACCCTTTAAGACCCAATTCAAATGTCCTCTTTATAAAATCTTCACTCATTATTTTGGAAATGATATCTCTTTTTATCACTTTATAGTATTGAATAAATATTTGTTGGTTGACTAATCGTGTTTCTCTATGTGGTCTATACATAATAGATACATGATTTGCTATTACAAGGAATAAAAGTACGTTTGATAAATTGTTAACAATACTGGGGTTTAAATATTCCAAAGTATTGATTATTCAGAGAACTCTTTGTCCCTTGTGAGTTTTCCAAAACTGTACTTTTCCTGCTTCCTCCTCATGCTGTAACTGTTTTTTATTTTACCTTATTCATTTAAATTCTAGCTTAGGAAGAACACAGGAAAAAATGAACCAATGAAATCATTTGAACAGATAAAAGAGGCATTCAGCCTTTGTTCACTCCTGGCTTTTGATCATAACTATAATTTTCTGTAAGCAATCCAATAAAACTTCCCATTGAGTTGCACTTGTGTTTCCTTTGAGCTTGAATTTAGAGCCTACCATTGGTAGATTAAAAATCCGTTAAAATCTATAAGAACAGCAGAAGTTACTTATTCCTTTTGCTGTAGTAAAGATTTTTCTAAAAGATTTTTACATTAAAACACTGCTGCTAAGTCGTGGTATTAATAGGCCATTTTAAAGTCAAACTTGGCTTGTCCTTAATCTATGGAAGACTGCACAAGGCGTAGCTTCCCATATTCTGTGAGATTACATTTTGGATAGATGACTGAGACACATTGCGTTTTTCTCATGTCAGAAAAACAATGCTAGACTTCATTAAAAAAAACACAGCAGACAACCTCAAGGATAAGTGGTAATGAGGAGGAGAGTTGGCGAAGCACATGCTCCGAAAGGGTGATAATAGATTCAGAGAAAGAGTGCCCAAGTAATTGTCCTCTAGATAGTGAGAAAAATGAAACTGGAGAAAGGGTGAGAGGTCAGGGATGGAGATGTAAATTTAACTTAATATATAGGTAAATGGTAACAAAAAATCTCAATGTTCAATTTTGTAAAAACACTCAAAGTGAAGATATGAATAAAATGTATGTCTGTCTGTGCCTTTTTGGATTGCTGCTTTACTTTGAATGTGGCACTTTATACTCTTTGCTATATATTAATATCCTCTCAACAGCTCACTATTTTTGGTAGATATTTAAGAAATAAATGCAATGTTGAGGGCAAAAGATGGCATATTTATAGCTCAGAAGGCAGCAGGACCTCAGGGGGTTAGAATGCCCCTTTCCCTGCTGTTTGCCCAGATGATTTGCCGTCACCGAGTCTTAGATCAGTCAGTGCCACTACTGAAATATGATAACTAGCTCATAAATTCTCTGGAGCTGTATTTCTCCTGGATGTGATGCCCAAACTCTTTTGAGCCAGCCAAAGTAAAAGCCCGGTATTTAAAATCCTTGAGAGGGGATTGATTCTCTTCCTGTGTTTTTCCTAACTCAGCGGCATGGTGTCCCCCGATCATGCTGACATCAGGCTGGAGTCTTTCTCCCTCCTCGTCCTCTGCCTGATGGTCATATCCACCTGCTTCCAGGTTTTCTGTTTACATTTCCCTCTACTTTCAATATTTTTAGGTAAGTTTTGTCATGTTTTCTTTTCTACAAAAACATTCTATGCACATTAGAGAAATGGGGTGTAGAGCAAAAAGAAGAAAATAATATTAAAAGTACAATTCTAATTCTGCCACCCAAAGAGGATGACTAGTAAGATTTTGACATACAATCTTCCATTTAAAAATAAATTTATTTATAGTCATGATATAATGTATATTAATGTTTGTATTTTCTTACAGAAATTGATCCATTTTGTGATGTTTTAAGACCTACTTTTTCATTTAATGACATATTCTGATCATCTTTTCATACAGTTAAATATTCTTTGTCTTAGTTAAATTACCGCATCGTATTCTATGACTGTGGAACTGTATCAGAGTCAGTGTACCCAGGCCCTTGATTTGGGGCAATTAATTTTGCTGTCTTTTTCCTACTTTCTATTCCAATGGCCATTCCCTGAATTAAAGTTTCCATTATACTTTGCTTGGACTATTTTAACATTAGTTCAACTGATTGCTTATATCTAGAGAGCTATCTAATCCTTCCAGGGTAAGTGGGAAAATAAAAACAAATAAACAAACAAAAACAGCTTGTAAGATTGTGACGTGCACAAAGGCTTTCATCTGCTTTCAGTTTTCTTCAGAGTAAAGTTGACATTCCTTAAAATGGCACGTAGTATCCTCCCTAATTTAGCCGTGACGCACGTCCCTTTACAATGTAACCTACCATCGCTCACCTCGTGCTTCATGACTCTCGAAATGCCTCACTGCCTCAATGATCTCGCCAGAGTTGCTGCTTTTGCCAAGAATGACTATTACTTTTGTTTCTACCTGGTAACACCCCACTCGTTCTTTAAAGGTAACCTCAAAAGTCACCTGATTCTCCTCGTCAAATTAAATGCTCTTTCCTGTGTGCCCCATAGCATTTTTCTGTTGCCACTCATGTAATCTAGTGGGAGCACAAAACAAGAAGAAGCACATAGTCTTTGGACGGGAGATTTGTGGGCATGGAGCCAAGGTCCATCTCTTATAATTTCTGCATGTCAGTTTCATCATTGATTCATTCATTCAGCAAATAGTGCCCAGTACCTCCTATGTGCCAGACACCTCTGTGTGGAGCCAGGGATACAATGGGAAACTCATCATCATCTTCATCATAGATAATGCCTATGTGCCAGGGACTGTTCCCAGTGCTTTATATGTGTGAAGCCATTTAGTTTTTCCATTTTACAGATAAGAAAATTCTGGTACGAAGAAGTTAAGAACTTGTGAAGGTAGGGTCAGGATTCAAACCCTTGCAGTTTAGCTCCAGATTCTGGGCTCAAATCTCATTGACTCAGGAACCATCATTTAAATATGCTATGTAAAAATAAAAACAGAATAAAAACAGTGAAATAGTGTGGCACCTTCTTAGTAAGAATAATTTTTTTGGAAATTTTTGAAAATGTGGACTATTTTTATATTATTTCATATATTTAGGGCTTTTACAATATGTTGCTCGTAGGCCTGGAATAATCGATGCCCCCACGTAATTAAAATGGCTCAGTGGGCATCTTCTGTCCAGCGAAAAGAACATCATCAACATAGATGGAGAAACTCTGGCTCAGACGGATCACATGCCTGGCCAGGGACAGCTCGGTTCTGTTCTTTAGGGTGCACTGGGTACCACAGGAGTGAGAGCACTATAAACTGAGCTGTGGGAAAGAAAGCAAGACCATTTTATTGCAATTGTTCAAAAAATGCAAGAAAGCCCCTGCATACCAGTATGGTGTCCTTTTGCATATAATGGTGTCCTTCGTACCATTCATATCATTGTTTTCAAAATTGTGGCAGCATCAGCTGTTTGTAAATCTCCCAGAAAATGAATCCTAATATCAAACACTTCTGTGTTTTTCTTGCATTTTGGTGCTGGAATATGCTTCTTAGCTTCTTTGTAGGAGAAATCTCATAATTGATGCAAATTATAATACTGGTATATGTGGTACTATCTAAGTAAGCAGTAATTATTTGGAATTTTTGAAATTTTGGATTTTTTTCTAATATTCCATTTATCTAGGATATTTCCAATGAATTAGATTGGCATATGATAATCCTATCATTGAAGTACATTGGAGAAAGTTTCACTCTCTCTGAAAGTATCCTGTAGGTGAAGGAATAAACCTCAATAGCATATATATTTCGGTTTTGGCTCCATCAACAACAACAAAATTCTAATTTGGATAACTAATATCCTTAAGTATTCTCTGAAAAGGCCTATAATATATTAGAGCTGTTCAGTTGTCCCCGCAAATCATTTTGCTTTACAACTTTGATCTTGAAATATGTGGTCTGATGTCTGATTTATGCTCCTGGTCCTCCTTGGAGATAGGTGAGTGCTCTTGCTTAATGCTGCTGGATGAGCGCAGAGCCGTGCATGGGCCACCGTGACTCATGGCGTTTGACAAAGACCTTTCCCTTTGAGTTCTATCTCTTATCCTTTTGGTTATTTTTGCTGTGGTCTACTAATAACTTTTTGTCTTATAGGAAAGTATTTGTTCCCTGTCATTGTCACGTCTACTTTCCTGCAATCTCTTTAAATTGATTTATAATTATTCTCTGTAAAACTTTTTAGTGCGATGTTTGAAGAAAGTTATTTGACTCCAAAACTATTGTGTTTTACAACCTATTTTTAGTTTAATTCTAAATAGAAGGTACTTTATGGAAAACAAATCTGGTACCAGCAAAGCATCAAAAGTTGGATTTCTTTTACATGGTACAAACATGGAGCTGAAAACTAAGTGGGTTCTAAACATGTTCCATTTGAGAAATCTAGATCATGTTCTTAGAAAGGCTCTTAGTTTGCGTGGGTTGCTGAAACAATGCCAAAAGGTGGAAACAACCCAAGTGTCCATCAATAAATGAACTGCTAACATGGTGTCCATACATGCGTGGAATATTATTTGGCCACAAGAAAGAATGAAATTAGGAGACATGCTGCAACATGGTAGAACCTTGAAAACATCATTCAGTGGAATAAGCACAGCATATAAGGACAAAAATTGTAAGAGATGAGTAGAAATAGCAAGGGAAGGAAGGGAAGGGGACTGTTTGTAATAATTAAAATAAAATAAACAGAAAACAAACTGCACAGGTGATTTTTTTCTGTGCAGCCACATGACAACCACTGCTTTAACCTTTAACTTCACTATGTTGTTATGTGAATACCCTTCAGTGGTTCCCAGGTAGAAAGCTGGAAAAGGTTGCATTCCTCATGGATAACTAACACACAGCAGAAAAAGCCACATTATCAGCTGCTCCTCATTTTTGCATGGATTAGATCTCAAAATATGACATGCTTGACTTAATTGTAGGGAAAGAGTAAATGAGACCAGTAGATAGCTGGAAAATAGAGACCTCTTAGCTTTATTTCTTTAGTGTCACATCAATCTGCCCAGTTAAGTGATTAAAGGGGCAACTCTAAGCTGCAAAGGCACCCGGGCCCTGATTTGTTCAGGGTCATGAGCAATGGCTTGAAACCATCTTGTTTGCAGATACTCCTTTCATGTTATTAGGCTGTCAGTTGACAGACTTTGCAAGATTTATGGCTCAAAACGCAAACGTGCACATGTGTGAGAGGGTGGACGGTGGGATGGGCCAGACGAGGTGGAAGGAGAGGCGGACGGGAGTTTTGCTGCGGTTCCGGGAACCAAGCCTTTTGTTGTTCAGCTTCACAATCTCTTTTCCCCCCTTTATTCCCAATAACGTTCCTTCTGGTTTATGGAATTTCTGCTGCAGGGAATTGAAATGGAAAGTGTGACTTCCAATGGAAGCACCTAATTTTTATGAAACGATTCCTTGGGTGCTTTCAATGAAACCCTATTGAGGGTATAATAAGCAAGATTTAGAATCCTTATCCCCAGGAATTGATATTTCTCATTCTTCTGTGAAAATTATATTTTCATATGATAATTAACCATATTTTATTGGCTTTATTTGCTTCTTGTTTGCATTGAAAAATCTTTTATTTAAAAGTTCACATTCTCTTCACAATAGAACAGTAGCCTCCTGCATCCTCTTACTTCTTCCTTAGATTTTTTTTTTCTTTCCTGCAACAGGAAACCCACTGCCTGTTTCTGTGACCTGTACTCCTTGCTGGCTTCTCTCCTCCAGTTCCAGCAGTCCAAATTGAAACTCTCTTAAAGGAAATGTTACCATGCTACTCTCCTGCTTGAAATCCGCCTGCTCCTCTCCAGGATGTAGTAAATCTAAACATATTAGTGCGCACACAAGGCACTTTATGACTTGGTCCAGGAATTCTTTCCTCCTTCCATTCCCCAAGCCTGCCTATGCTACACACCCACAGTGAACTGTCTGTCACGCCTCAAATGCTCTTGTTCTCTTATTCTCTCAGGTCTCGCTCATTAGCTTCCTTGCGTTAGATCACGCTATCTCAGGAGACCTTGTATACGCCAGTCTTGCCTTCAAGACTCAATGCAAACATCCTTTCTATGAAAAACATAAACACTTCCCTCCACACTTAGACACCGGAGCATGTCAGGAGTCCCTTCGTGTGCATCTGTGGGGTCTTCTAAGTATTTGACTATTAAATGCTCGGTGTTAAAATGGTGTTATGCGGTTGTCTCCCCCAGAGACGGTATTTGAAAGGAGGTTCTGGGTCTTCTTGTTTCTCTCCATTGCCTCATGAAATGCAGGGCGGACAGTGATAATAATAAAAGCTTTAAAAATGTCTTTTGGCTGGCTACATTAAAGAAAAAACAAAACAAAATCAGTGTGAGAGATTTGCCTCAAAATTTGCTTTGGGACAGAGGAAAAGGCTTATAGGTAAAATATGTGGGAAACAAACTCTCAAGGTCAAGGTCATCCTGTTTCTAGGACGTCCTAATTTAACAGCAAACTTCCTGAAGTCCACTCTATTCTGGACTTCAGTGGCTCATGCAGAGCTCCAATGTGATAGCTGTTCGCCATTCCACACTCCTTATTTGTGGTGGTTTAGGCTGAGGACCAGTTATCCCTAAAATCTGTATGAATCCATAGTGATGTAGACGAAGTTCTGCAGGTACGATGACTCGGCCAAGGTGTCTCAGTGGCATCACAATACCCATGTCCTTTCAGTCGAGCACTGTTTTGGCTAATAGGACATATTGCATTATTTTTGATAATTGGGAAGAGTATTTTTGCCATATGTATCCACAATGAACCTCATAATTTATGTATTAAAAAACCTGAAGATATTTTGTTTCAATGGGAACGAAGAACTGTAAAGCTTCATTGGTTTTCAAGTTTTATAGCTCAAAGTCCAATATGTGCATATGCATGTGGGTGGAAAATAACACAAGAAAAAAAAAAGCATGACAGAGGTCCTAAAGGCAGGTTTTACGCCTCCATCTCATCTTGACGTATATGTCAGAGAGTAAAATAAGGTTTTCCTTATGGGGAGACTCAGTGACTCCCACCTTTTCCCCTGGCATCTTTCCACCTGTGTGTCTTGAGTGCTCACAGGCCTGTGCCTGGACTACCTATGGGGTCAGCCACGTGTCTCCTTTCCTTCATCTGACTGACGCAGTGAGGTCACCGGCTGCTTCATCATCTCCTTCCACGGGTGCTGGCTGCTGTTGTGTGGACTGCAAAGGAGAACTGCCTTGTGTTTTTAATGTTTCTCATAAATTGTGTGAAACAACTCTTTTATTTCAGTTTTGTCTTTTTCTTTTGCTGGGACTCTGAAACATGCCCCTCAGAGAAATTGTGGGGTCAGGAAACAATCTTAAGTCATAGAGTCTGCTGTACTTAAAAGTGCCACTCTCCTCCAAAGTGAATTCATTGTCTGTGGATTTCGTTTATGAGCCTCTGTTACCTTATCCTCCCAGGATTTCCTTTGTGGTTCAGGCAAATATAAACTTTATGGGCTCATTCCACCAGCCTTCCAAACAGCTGAAACATGAATGAGATTGGGCAGCCTTGGGGGGCGGGTAGGGGAGAGGGTGGCATAGCATAGCTTAGGTCAACTTCCTATATATCTATAGGAAGATTTCCATACATTAAAGGGTGGAAGACCCCAAAGTCCTTTAAGAAGATAACTTGTCCAAGGCTATACTTACTAAGTAAGTGAAAATCCTTAGAATCCTAATCTAGGTCTTTCTAACTCTATATCTCTCATTTCTTGTCCAACTTTCTATCTTTAGCCTAGTGCCAGACATATAGTCATTGTAAAATAAATGTAAGCAAACTGTTTATATCAGCATCACATGCATCGTGTGGCAAGATGTGAATGCTGTGTGGACACTGTGAAGGCAATGAACAGTTGAACCATTCTGTATGAGGGATTCATTTGAAATATCACTTATCAAATACTACCTCTAAGAAACTGATTTGGAGTAAGAATTTACTTTACTTTAACAGCTTTAAATTTTAAAGTCATAACCCAGAGTCTTCATGACCTACCTTAGAGTTGATGATGAATTCTGACAGTAGTTATTTGAAGTGAATTTGTTTCTTCTAGACTTTTTTTAAGTGTCTCATTAAAGTTTTCTAAAAGATGTCTCTTTTAGGGGCATAGAATCTTAAATAACACAGTTATAAATCAGTACTTTAGTACTTTAGTAAATGTAACCGTTGGCCAATTTGATGTAATTATGAATTCCAAAAATATAATAGGATCATGCTTGTAAACTGATCTGTTAATCTGGGCATGATTAGGTTATGATTAGGGTGTTGAGCCCCACCCCTTGGTGGGTGGGGAATCAAATATAAAAGGCATGGCAAGAACAGTTTTGAGAAGCAGTTTTTTTTCGAGAAGCAGTTTTGATATTGGAAAGAAGGCCCCAGGAGAAGAGAAGCGAACGTTTCGCCTGATCGCCTACAGCTGACCTAGTGGAGGAAACAGGAGCTAAGCCCGGAGAGAAACGCAGCCCTGGGAAGAGAGGAAACCAAGAAGCCTGAACCCTGGGCAAATGTCAGCAGCTGTCTTGCTCCAACACGTGACAATGGTCTTTGGTGAGGGAAGAAACTTATGCTTTATGGCCTGGTAACTGTGGATTTCTACCCCAAATAAATACCCTTTATAAAGACCAACCAATTTTTGGTATTTCACATTAGCACCCCTTTTGCTGACTAATACAGTAAAGATTGGAGACCTTTGTGTATATAGTAAGGAATTTTTAATCCAGACAGACCCTTAATTTTTTTGTGGTTATTATTTGCTGTAAGAATCCTTCATTCTCCTAAAAATGTGGTTACATTTTTGGTATATTTCTACTTGGGAAATGTTATATTACGTTCAAGAGCTGTATGATGTACTTTTTTCATGGAAATTCAGGTAATGATGTTTATTTGCTGTTATTCACTATAGTGATAGCATACTAGACTATGCATAGAATATTATGCATGAGCACATTTGCATGTATATACATAAACTTATACATAAGGATGAGTCCTCTGTACCCACAGGTACATGCCTGCCCATCTTTTCAGATATGTGTGAGATTTTCCTCTCACCCTGGGAGCTTGACTTAAACAATGATGGTCCTTTTTTTATACTTGCTAATTCTATTCTTTATTGTATTCCAAAAGGCATCGTATTATCTGCCTTGTCCAATTTGCTTCTGCGTCTCATTAAAGTGGCCTGCTGTGAAGCTAATTTTTCTTGCTTATTTTATTGATATTTTGTGAGTGTAAGATTTTTTTCCAAGCAATTCTTGCTTTAGTAGAGGGTTCTAAAAGGCTTTAAAACCATTTTCTAAAATAAATAAAAAATAAAAACAGCTTATTTTAGTCTCTATTGAAATGTGAATTACGTGCCATTGATCTTTTTCCTCACTTCCTTGCAGGTATTTTAGTGACCTTATAAAAAATGAGATGATGCAAAGTATCTTAAAAAGCAAATAAATAAAACCAAATGATATAAGAAAAAAGTACAAAAAAGAAAAAACAGCAAAAAACACACAACTAACCAACAAACAAACCAAGTGATAGGAATAGCAACAAATGTATTTCTAAATGGTAATAATACACATTTAATAGGAGAAAAGTATAATAAAATCCAGCTTTGTTGTTATCTACTATAGTAGAAAATGAAATGGAATAGTGACCAAGTTAGCACATTCTGAACCAGCCTAAACTCTCACCATGGAGGGTGCAGCTCCTCAGATTCTGCACCCCAGAGAAAACATATTCTTTTTCTTAATCCCATTCCAGTGAGTATGAGCTCATGGGAATTAGGATCTCTTGAAGATGTTGTTTTCAGTTAAGGTGTGACCCAACTGGGTGAGGCTGGGTCTTAATCAATTTACTGGGGTCCTTTATAAGCAGAAGAAATTCAGAAAGACAGAGAGAAAACTGTGGGGAGAAGCCAGAAGCCAGAAGCTGATGGAACCAGAAGAGAAAGGAGAGGACATCACTGTCATGGGGCAGTGAAGGAACCCTCAGGATTCTGGCCAGCTAGATGCCACCAATCCTGGGAGGAAGAAACCTTCGAGCCTCTGAAATTGTGCGCCAGTCCATTCCTATTGTTAAGTCAAAACATTGTGTGGTTGCTTGTCTGTTTTTTGTTTATTAGTAGCATTATTGAAATAATGAAAATGCTCTAATAATGATTGAAGTGATGATCACGTATTTGCTATGTGTGATTATAGCAAATACCATTGATTGTACACTTTGGATGAATTGTATATTTATTAATATGTATCAATAAAATTGATTTGTTAAAAACTGTGTGGTATTCGTCACAGTGGCTGGGAAACGAAGACAGAGGGATAGTTTAAATCTGCAAATTTAGACCCAGTTATTTTGGTTGGGTCAACTCCACTACTTTTCCAAAACTTAAATAATGATTCCAGAAATCAGAAATGAGATGATGCCAATATGAGCAATAGCCTTTTTTCCTAAGAGATGGAGGTGATGTGCTTCAGCTATGGGAGGCAGGTAGATCATGGAGCCAGGAAATGCCTGAGTTTGAACCCTGCCTCTACTACTTTCCATAATCTCTCTGAGCTCCAGGTTTCCCTTCAGCAAACTGGAGATAGAGAACTTTGCCCACTGGGTCTTTTGGGAGGCATAAAGAGTTTATATTTGCAAAGAACTTAAAAAATAGTGCAGCACACAGTAAGCACTACATCATGTTTGTTAAATAAATACAGATCTTTGCAGCTGGGATCTGATCAGAAAGAAAATAAATTTTGTTTAGAATATCAAAATGCTGTTTTTAGTAAAATGGAGAAGATGTGTACCTTCTACAGCTTCACCTAGGATGAGGCATTGAAAGGCAAAAAAAATGGTTTTCCTTTTGTGATAGATCCTCAGCTAGAAAAGTGTGATAGAGTAACTAAGTGGGTCAGGGAAATAGGAGGAGGAAGATGTAAACATGATATTACCAGGGACAGGTCCAGAAAGTACAGCAGAACTCGCAGTGCTGCTTCTGAAGGTTTTATCAGCTCAACAGCGAATGCGAAGTTAAGCTTCTCTCTTCCAACCTGTTCCACAGGTCACTAGCTCTATAAATTGTTCATAGGTGTTGTTTGGAAGAGGTTTCTAGGTAAAATAAGTTTGACATATACTGAGTTGAGCAAACTTAAACCACACGCTTAGAGCTTTTAATAGATTTAATATACATTTTGATACTACAGAAAAAAACCATATGTTATGCATCATTTCCAAAATTTATTTCACCATAATTTCCTTTAAAAATATGTATGTATATATATCTCATACTATTGTTATCTTCCAAAAATATAAGATAGAACATCCTTCCAGAAATAATAAATTAGTTTTTTTGTTCTTCTCATATTACACAGAAGAGAATGAAATAAAACAGAAAGTTAGCTTAGAAAAAAGAGTAAAGAAAACAATATTAATAGCGACTGAGCAACGTTTTACAGCCTAAAAATAAGTATATATATCATTTTCTTCAGAAGCATACCTTCTTCTGTACTCACTCACTAACCCTCCACTCCATTTCTATCTCTTGAAATAATATATTAACATGGGCATATCCAAGAACCCAGAAATTCCAGTTTTGAGTAAATACCTCTTCATGAAACATTTTGCACATGTGTTCAAAGAGGTATGTTAATATTTACCTCTAAAACACTGTTTTTAGCAGCAAAAAACTATAAATCACCTAATGTTTATCCTAGGGGGTAAACAGAGTTCATATAGTGAGACAATACATGTGAGTTAAAATGAAGGGACTAGCTCTATGTGTAACAGCAGGTAAATCTTAAAAATGTAATTTGGAATGAAAAATAAGTGGATCCAAAAAGAAGGAAAAATATGAATGAGTTTCTCATATTTTTGCCGTATAGTAATGAAAAAGAAGAGTGCTGTTAGATAATGGTGTCATGAGTGAAGTGAATTAGTTGCTCATCAAAATTTGGGTCTTCTTATCATCAGTATAAGGCTTGGAAAAATCAGGAGAGCTGCAATAGAATTAGTGTTCTTTTATTGTTTCTTCCCTTGCTGTATGCCTCCTAAGAATCCCATCCACATTCAAGAATTTATAATTCTACTGCACACTTCTTGGACAGTGGGCCCATGTGTCCATTGGCCTGTTGACAACTTCCCTTGGTTATCTCAAAGACAACTCAAATGTGACATTCTAAACAAGTCATTATTCCACACAACCAATTTATCCTTCCCCAGACAAAGAAACAAAACAAACAAACAAAATTACCCCTCCTGTTGAATTTTCCATATCAGTAAAAGGGCATGACATATTAAACAAATGACACGTCAGGCCAAAACTTGGTCATCATCCCCAACTTACAGCCCTTTCCCCTCATCCAATATCATCAAATTCTATGAATTCTTCCTCCTAGATATCTCTTCAGCACTGCTTCTCCTTTTAATCTCTTCTCCCACTGCCCTACATTTATATCCTAATAATTTTTTTTCCTGGGTAGTTGTAATATATCCTTAAAAGACTCCATGCCTCTAATCCTGTTGTTTACCAAAATATCCTCTATTTGTTTGCCAGGTCATTCTAAACTCCACATATGCTTACATCTCTGCTTTCCATAAAATACTTCGCCGTCTTCCCTTAATTTTTAGACTCAATCCAAACTCCTTAGCATGTTTCAGAAGTGTTTAGACACAGCTGAGCCCTCTGATTGTTCTCTCCCACCACCTCTCCCTCCTCTCTCCCCTCTCCTCCTGTTCTCCGTAGCTCTTCAGGCTCCAGCCACAGCAGCCTGTGTACTCCCAAGTGATCCTTGCTTGCACATCTGATCCTGTGCCTTTCTGCTTTCTGGGAATGCCCTGCACCACCCTCACCGCCCTGGTCCCCCTCTGTGCTCCTGCTTTTCCTGGATGACTTAGCTCGGATGATACCACTGTGGAAAGTCCACTTTGTGTGTCATCATAATCTAACTCTACTCTGCTGAAGTTGTAGCTTTGCTTTTCTCTCTCCCTCTTTCTCTATCTCTCTGGAGAATGTGGATTCCCTAAGAGGACTGGCTGTCCTCTGTTTCTCTAATATCTAGCATTGCACCTGACATGCAATGAGTACTCCATAAATGCTTGCTTAGTGGAATAATTGATGACTTCTCCCCATCCAAAATCTATCTTATATTCTTCATAAATCAAAAATTGTCGGAAGCGGGTGTGGCTCAGTGGATAGAGCCCCCGTTTACCATATGGGAGGCCCGGGTTCGCGTCCCGAGGCCTCCTTGTGAGGGCAGGCCGGCCTGAGCGGTGCGCTGGGCTGATGCAGCAACCTCATGGCAGGAAGCGGGTGTGGCGCAATGGATAGCGCACCCGTTTACCATATGAGAGGCCCCGGGTTCGCTTCCCGGCGCCTCCTTGTGAGGGCAGGCCGGCTCGCGCGACACTGTGGGCTGATGCGGCAAGACCTCACAGCAAGGGGGAGATAAGCAGACACAGAGAAGACACGCACACAGCAGCACAAGCAGCAAGGGGGGGATAAATAAACAAAAAATAAATAAATCTTTAAAAAAAA